>JAJMRT010000467.1:0-17903 GCA_030558065.1 Geotrichum phurueaensis | reverse complement strand
TAACGCACTGTTGTGACGATCACGTCGGGTTTCCCTTGACACACGGACTAAGTTCGTGGAAAATTCGGTGCCATCGGAATGTATGAAATAGATAGTGAATAGCGCATCCCTCGCTAAAAGGGTATTTTTGTTGTATTAATGTCTTCTGTGTATAATTTTTAAATAGTTATAAGGACAATAAACTGATTATATATATATATATATTGTAGTTTTGAATTCAATATTGATCTTGCGACCAGATTTGCATTTTGCTTGTGTTTTGGTGTTTAACATTTGCCTATTTTTGTTATTTGTCGTTTATTTTTGAATGTTGATCATCCCTTTTTCTTTTCTTCTCCTTTTCTTTTTTCCCCCATGCCCAGCCCAAATCATTTCGACCATGTCGCTGTCATCGCTCTCTGAGTATTACAAAAGGAACATCTTCCGCATTATTGACTCCGTTGAACCAGCTGCTAAGGTAAGTGGTAGTCCGTGGCTCTAAATACCTTGGTGCCAAGGCTAATTGTGTTTGTTCCGCAGTATAAAGTACTGGTTTTAGATCAATATGTGTCAAAATTGATTGAAAACGTTGTTGACAAGAGCGACATTCTAAACAAAAATGTGTCCAGTAAGTATTATCACTTGAGCGTCTAATGTAGCAACCGCAACTGATCCTAACTGCTTGTTTTTCTAAGGCATTGAGATTCTTGACAAAAGACGGTCTTCACAAAACTACCTGGACGCCCTCTACATTGTGGAACCTACTATTTATAACATTGAATGTATCAGCGCGGACTACACAGTTGTTCCGGCACGTTACGCAGGCGCGCACATCTTTTTCACATCCGGATTCACCAATACTCTCAACCAAAAAGTCCAGAACTCGGCTATTGCGCGCCACATTCGACGACTTGAATCTGTCTACATCGATTTCTCCCCGCTGGAATCGCATACGTTTTCTCTCAACAGTCCAAATGCACTCGAGATTTTTTATAACGATACTTGCACCGACGTGTTGCAGCGGGCAATCAGGAAGATTGCACAACAACTAGTGTCAGTTTGCGCCACGCTTGGCGAGTATCCAATTATTAGATTCTACGAGGCCGACAAGACTGAACGCATCTCCAAGAAACTTACTTACATGCTCGCAAAGGAGTTTCAAAACGAACTCGACTCGTATGCGAGAAACCACGCCGATTTCCCGGACACATCAGAGGGTAGACCTCGAGGCGTCTTTTTGATCCTTGACCGCGCAATTGACTGGATCGCGCCTCTCCTTCACGAGTTCACATATCAGGCTATTGCCTACGATCTGCTGCCGATGAAGGACTGGAATCGGTACACATACACAGAAACTGTCATGGGTAAAGAAAAAGAGACCGAGGGCACCGTGTCTGAGAAGGACCCCGAGTGGGTGTCACTGCGCCACGCGCATATGGAAAAGGCAACCGGCGTGTTACAGGAGAAACTGGCAAAGCTTAAAAAGGATAATCCCCATCTTGCTGATTTGAATAAGGACGTTCGTGTGAACGACCTTAAGGATATGATGCTTAATGTTCCTGGGTTCATCGAGATGAGAGATAGATATACCTTGCACGTTGCCATTGCCACTGACTGTATGGACGTTGTAACAAAAAGAAATCTTATTGACCTGGCCATACTGGAACAGATTTGCGCCACAGGTGTCAACGAGGATAAGTCTAAACCTAAAGGTGTTGCTGATGAGTTTGTGGCTATGCTAGCGGATGAACGCCTTAATAATGCTGATAAGGTCCGCTTGGTCTTGCTTTACGCAATTTTTAGAAATGGACTTATCGAGGAGGACTTTCAAAAGCTAAGCTATCACTGTGGCCTCACGCCTGATGACCTTACGGCCATTAAGAACTATGTCAAGCTTGGTGCCCCGATTCTCAAAGAATCCGCGGGTCAACGCATCACCAAGAAGGAGCTTCCCACTCGATTTGACTCTCATGCAACGGGCCAATGCTTTGCCATGTCGCGTTATGTGCCTGGAGTGTACGGCGTGGTGGAAAAACTCATCAATGGAGAGTTGCCGCCATCGATTTTCCCCTACATTAAGGACCAGCCACTCGAAGACGAGGACAGCCCGGAAAATAATAGTGTGTCACTCCGGAACCCCCGCCAGCGTGCAGTATGGGCGCGTAGCGGTAGCACACAGATTGTCAAACAGCGTATATTTGTGTTTATGGCCGGCGGCATGACGCCATCGGAGACACGATCTTGCTATGAGCTGGCGCAGCAGCACTCCAAGGAGTTTATCATTGGTGGTACTGACTTTGTCACAGGCACATCGCTCCTGCGCAGCTTGTGCCGGTTGTCGGCGCCGCGCCAACAGCTAGGCCTCAGCGAGGACGTGCAGATGCCGACGCGTGCACCCAACTTTCTTTTTGAATCTGACCGTGAGATTGAAGCGCGAAAGAAGGCCCAACAACAACAACAACAGCAACAACAGCAACAGCAGTCACAGCAAATGAGACCTCAGGGCAACACCATTCCTGGTAAAGCCCAGGCTACGCCGTCACCAACACTTTCGCAGGAGGTCAAGAAGGAAAAAAAAAAGAACAAGTTTGGTCGTTTTTTCAAGTAATCTTTCAAATAAAAAAAAAACATGTAGAATATACTAATATACACAAAAATATATACATTGTTAAAAAGTTTTGATACGGGCACCAAGGGTTATCTATAAAGGCGGGCGTCCAAAAAAAAAAAAAAGACTTGTGGCTGCACCACATTAGTAAAGTCCAGATAGCCCGTCGTCACCAAAGCTAGGTCCGGGGCCCGGGTTAGAATTCGGCTGCCGCTTATTGTACCGGTTATACCGCATTTGTTTTTTGGCTTGTTTAGGTGCGCGGGGATGGGTGGGAACAGACGAGCCATGCACTGGTGGCACATGATAGGGTTGTGGCAGCGGTGGTTGCTGCGCATAGAAGGCTGGCTGGGTTGGAACCGCCAGTCCCGGCGCTTGGGCCGCCTGATAGGGCGGATAGCCAACAGCCATTGCCACCGGTGCCGACGGCAGTTGGGAAGGGTTATAGTATGGTGCATACTGCCATTGCTGTTGTTGAGGGTTGAAAGGAACTTCTTGATACGGTTGTTGTGCTTGTTGCTGCTGCTGCTGTTGAGGGTAGCCAGGATGTGATGAAGGTTCTTGTTTCAGCAGCGGAGCACGGCTTGTTATCGAGGTAATGGTAGGTTCGTAGTCACTTTCTTCGCCTGATGAAGAGGATGATGACGAGGAGCTATCACTATCGCCATCATCACTGCTGCTATCGCTGCCATCACTGTCACTAGAGCTGCTCGACGAATCAGTATCGCTACCGCTGTCACTGCTACTACCACTCTCTGAATCTGAGCTAGAGCTACTGCTAGATGAATCATCCTTTTCATCCTTTTTCTCACTCTCAAGGCCATTCTTTAACTTTTTAGCAAAATTTTCGCTGCTTGAGCCCAGCGAGGGGACATAATCCTCCTCCTCCTCTTCTTCTACTTCAGCTACGGCAGGCTGCACTGAGGAATCCTTCTTGAGTTCCGGCTGGTAGTCGTCGTCATTCTCACTTTCATAGTCACGGGTGCGCTTACTTCCGGTAGCTCCGGAGCTCGCAGTGGAAACGGCAGCAGCATTCTGTTGTTGTTGCTTTAGTTTTAGCAGCAAAAGCTTTTCTCGGATTTTAGAAGTTGTCAGATCTTGCCGGCTCATGGGCTTCGCGGGTAGGTTCGGAGGCGGGCCAAGCTGTGCCGCACTAGGAAGTCCACCAGCCTGTCCCACAACCACAACATCATCGTCATTATTTGAGTGGCCGGCTGCATCCCCCTCGTTTTCTTCGCCGTCGTTGTCATCGCCGCTGCTGCTGCTATCGCTGCTACTGCTGCTAGAGGCATCCAAGTCACCTGGAACCCTATTGGCACGCCGTGTAAATTCTGGCTTGGCCGTCATGACGGCTAGCACTTTTGTGTCAAACTCAGGGTCAGCGATGAGCTCGCGCGGCAGCCCGTGGAGTTTACCCGCCACCAGCCGCTCCATCGGGTTACACCCCCGCTCTTCCGCCAGGGTGTTAACGCGTGAGTCCAGCACCCATCGCCGAAAGCGATGTGCCTCTGCGCGCGCCGCCGGTTCCAGCTTGGCCACCTCTTCGGCGCTTGTATAGTGACCGTAGGATTGCGTGAGCGACGCTACGACCTCGTCGCGAAACTGCAGCACTTTTGCCACCTCGGCACTCTCATCATCACCTGTCATTTTTTTCTATTTTGATATGTATAGTGGGGCCGGTTGCTTGGTGGTTGTAGCTAGAATGTATAAATGAAATGCGGTGTTTGCTTGGGCTTAAGCAAAGGCCTTTTGGTATGCGATGCTAATTCCAGTTGAGCAGTAGAGAAATTTGACAACAAAATGTCTGCGAAACGTGAAATCTCTATACTCCCAAGCAGTCATGTGACCGCACAGCCGCATTCAAAACTGCGTCAGGCTGTAACCACACAAGGCCGAATATAACGAGAGGATTGGGTAAGAGATACTATCAATATATCAACTGATAAAAATATAAAATAGATATATGTAAAAAAACCATAGTCTTAAATAAATTAAAAGAGAAAATCAACGTTTATACATGTGAGAAAAGGAATGGATGTGATGAGTTTATTTGATGCCAACGAGCTTAACGTCGAAGGACAGAGTGCTGTTGGCAGGAATGCCAGGCAGGGACTGCTTGCCGTAGGCGCTGGAGGCAGGGATGACAATACGTCTCTCACCCTTGACGGACATGCCAGCAACACCGACATCCCAACCCTTGATGACCTCACCGGCACCAAGTTTGAAGGAAAAGGGCTTGCCCTTGGTGTTAGAATCAAAGATGTTACCGTTCAGGAGCTTGCCAATGTATCTGACAGAGACCTTGTCACCGGGCTGGGCAGTGGGACCAGAACCGACCTTACGGTCCTCGACGGTGACACCACCAGCAATCTTCTTAGCGACAGGACCCTTCTTAGCAGCGGGGGCAGAAGTGGAACCAGTGGGGCCCTGCTCGAGCTCCTTGGAGAAAGCAACCTTCTTGTCCTCAGACTTTTGCTTCTTGTTCTGCTTCTTGGTCTCAACAGGAGCGGGAGCCTCCTCCTCAGCAGCTCTCTTCTTGGTCTGCTTCTTGGTCTCTTTCTTGGGGGTCTCCTTGGGAGCCTTCTTCTCCTCCTCGTCGGACTCAACGGGCTGAATACGGTTGCTGAAGTCGAGCTCATCCTCATCAGGAGACAGATCGTAGTCATCCTCATCATCCTCATCGTAATCCTCATCTTCAGAGTCATCCTCATCGTCGAAGGGATGCAGAACGTAGTTACCAGTAAGGTGAATGGGGTAAGAGCCAGTAACCTCAAAAATGATATCGTCAGAAGCGTTGATAACAATGTCGAGAGTCTGCTGGAAACCAGTCTTGGGAGAAAGGGTGCAAACAACAGTTCTAGAGATCTCAAAGCTCTCATCGTCAGACTCCTCATCGTCCTCCTCTTCAGACTCCTCCTGCTGCTTCTTGCTCTTCTTGGCGTCCTTCTTGCCCTTCTTGGGCTTCTCTTCCTCTTCCTCGTCCTCATCGACAGGGTAAGAAAGCTCATCATCCTCATCATCATCGTAAACCTTCTTCAAAATTCTGAGGGTAGAAGGCTTGTCACCCTCGGCGTTCTCGGGATCAATAGCAGCGAGTGTGATTCTAACAGTGCCGTCTTCAACAGCAAGCTGGGGCTCACCGGGCTGGAGCTCCAGAGTGTAAGAACCCACGGGCAGTAATCCTTGGTATTGTTGGTCGGCCATTGTGTCTATATGTGTGAATTGTTAAGGGTTGAATAAATATGAAAAAAAAGTGATGAAAAAGAAGGGAAAAGAAAAGATTACTGGGAGGAAATCGTGAGACTTAAATATTCTTTTTTTGTTTTTTTGTTTCTGAAAATTTTTTTATTCCTCCCAACAGCCAAGGCTTCAGCCGTTGGCACTGCGCGAACTTTATGGAAAATTCGAAAGGGGTACGCGTTTTTGCCATCGCGACTTCATGGCTATACACATGCTTAAATATTAACATCAACTTTTGGATTTTTACAAAATGAAAACTTGACAAGATTTTCCTCTCTCTTAATTTTTAATTAGTACATATATTAACAGACATAAAAACCATTTAGAACTTGAGAAGGTGGGGCTTGTCACCATTCTTCAGACTGAATCTGCTAGCAATGTACTTCTTAAGCAGGGGCTGCTTGGAAATCTCAGCAATGAGAGCAGCATCGACGGTCTTCTGGTCAGCAACACGCTCGGCCTTGATCTCCTTCTTGACAGCCTTGTCACCGAAGAACTCCTCCTCAGTGGCAGCCTTCTTGGCAGCCTTCTCGCGGGCGAAGTAAGCAACGTTGAACTTCTCGACCTTGACGGACTCAATGTTGACACGGGTGGAGGTGGCAATGACGTAACGAGCGTTGACTCTTCTAAGAGGAACACCGTTGACCTTGAAGGGACCAGAGACAAGGAGAGTAGAATCCTCAAGAGCCTTGAGGAAGACAACTCTCTTACCACGGAAACGACCAGCAAGAATGATCAAGACGGTACCGGGGACAAGAGAAGCACGGAGCTTCTGAGGTCTAACGGACTTACGGGCCTTCTTGAGAGTAGGAGCAGGCTGGGCAGGGTACCACTTCTGGGCCTTCTCGGTGGGAATGGATCGGTTGGAACCGTTCTTAGCCTGAAAATAAGAGTTAGCAAAAAGACGTTCAAAAAAAAAAAACAGCAACATGAAAGCCGACAACAAAGGAAACAACAGCATATCTGAGAAGACAAGTGATTAAATAAAGTGCATTCAAAGAAAAAAAAATTCAGCAGAACTTCACAAATCACCCATGTCTGTGCCATGCCATCCAACAACACTAACCGATAACAACGGTAAAACAATCAATGTCGCTATCACCACCAGCATCTCTTTGTCCATGAGAGGGTTCCATGTGTCTTGCCATAGTAATAGGTAAGCAATAACTTACTCCTCCAATCTGCTTAGTCTGGGCGCTCATCTTTATATTGAGGGTTGTGTGATGATGTCTGGAAAAAAAAAAAACCGGGAAGAGGTTGTCACCAAGTTCAAAAAAAAAAGGAAAAAAAAAAAAGAGAAACGGGGGGAAGAGAGGGAAAAAAAAAGAGTAAAAAAAAAAATAAAAAACGACTATGGTGAGTGGGTTGGCATTTACTATGGGAATTTCGCTTTGCAACTCTTGGGGCCTCAATTTCATTTTCTGGAGACGTTAGATGATGTAATACATGCACTGTCAATTATGTAAACATAGTCGTCTTTATCAACTCTGAAAATATCGGACCCAGATATACACATACATATATTTCAACACTGCATGTGACTGTGAAAAACACAACCCTAACTAGGGTTACAAACAATATTTATCTATTTTCCTCAATTTGTCAGCTGCAGCCGCCCTATACTCAATACAATATATAGGCGTTTATGTGTCCCAAAGTCTAGGTGCCATGTCTTACCTATTCAAAGGAGTCACCTTTGCATGCCTCATCTTACATTTTGACAGGTGTTTGCGCTGAGCATTTAAAAAGCAAGGGTCCTTTATCACCTCGATACCTTTAGCACTTTTAAAACTGTTGGTGGTTTCTCACCTTATCCAAATACATAATGTGCCAAAAGACTTATGCTAGTCTTGCACCTTGTATCTCCTTAGACAAGTAAAATATCGTTTACGTTTTTTAAATTACATTTGGTGTATTTCTTTTTATTCAATAACCAAGAGTTGGTACCAAGGACTTTGAAGCTGGTATTTTTGCAGCATGAGACTCAACGACAGACGGTGCTCGGCTGACTTTTGGGTTAGCTTTGGGGGCAGCACTAGAAAATGAAATACTAAAGGAGATCTCATGCACAAATTGAGATTTGAAAGGCTTGGGCTCTGCGCACCTACTGAATAAGGAAATAATGGCCATTAGATAGATAATCAGTTTACTGTTCTTTCATCAAATAATTACAAGCAAAATTACAAAACTAAATGGCATACAAAGAAGACATGAATTTCAAAAACAACATTGATCTAAAAAAAAAAACTGGCAAGGCAGCAGTCTCAGCACGTATTTTACGCTCAAACATTTGATGGCGCCGAATTCTTCATGAATAATTTCATGCGTTTAGGGAAACCTGCGATACATAAGGCCAAGCAAATCAATAATAGATGTTGGCACTCAGTAGAACCTCAACAACCTGCTCTAATCAAGAAAACCATCAGAAAAGAAAATGAGGTAATGAGTCCAAGAACTTGGCTACCGGTCCAAGTTCCTTATTGGTATCAAGAAAAATTTTGGGATCAAGCTCTCCGGAGAAACTTTCCTCAAAGAGTCTCGGTCTGCAGGATAATAGTTGTTAATGATGAGTCAGTCTTTAGGTTTCTACGAAAGCGCACTATGAACTGACTGCTTTATTGGTGCAACTATCAACAATAGCCCCTAATTATCAACCAAGTCGTGAGGTCAAAAAAATTAATACCCACCCCCTATTTGAGATGAAATTTAAATATTAATGTGCGTTGAGCTGGGTAACAAAGTAGAGTGCTTGAAAAAACCTCTAGAAGATGTTTGGAAATTTAGAAGGATGTGTAACACCTAAACACCAATATTTCTAAGTCTTTTTGGGGAACTACCGGACCCAAAAAAAGAAAACCTGAAGTTATCAAAGATTTATTTTGATGGGCTCCCCAAAGCTTTTGTTACAGAAAGATTCCAAGTAACAACCGTGAATACTTGTGTTGTTTCAAAAGGCAGTTTGATAAAGTCAAAATAGAACCTTTTAGCTAGTACTCAACAGTGATTAAAATCTACTGAGAGTATTTTTCAAGAAAATCTGTGAAGATGGTTTCAACTCCATCAACGGGATTGTGAGAAAGTGTGTCTAGTCAGATGAGTTACTCAAATGCAACTGATGTTGCCATGTTAGCACTGGAAATGGATACCAAAGAGTTTTTATTTGATGTTCCGGGCTCTATTTAGCACACTCTAATTTGAATCACATAGCGGCTATTAACCAAGTGAAATGAAATTTGCGGTTATGCTGATAATAAAAAAGACACTAGAGTTGACCTATTAATTATGACTTCTACTTTATTAGGCTCTGAAAACATAGCCTAAAAGAATAGTTTGGTTTCATGGTTTACTCGCTAAAAAAATAAAATAAATAACCAAAAAATAGAGGTATCCTAGTAAAACCAATACCTGTAGATATATCCCAATGCCAACAAACAAGTTTTCTATGATATGTAATGCAAAAAGTCGATAAGATGTAGAGATAAAGGACTGCGCTAATCGAAATATGTGCATTCCAGGTTAGTATCTAAATGCAAGGGCAAAATTTCTACACAAGATATTAAACTCCTCGACACCCCCATTAAAACCAAAAACCGCCCCAAAAATATTTATAAAATTGATTATGAAACGGTTTCAATGGAAAAACAATGATATATGCTTAAAACTATTCTATTTATCAAATGTTTTATTGATCTAGTTGGCAAGAGATGTAATGTGATTAAAGAAATTAACATGTTTCACAAATTTCTTTCAAAAAAAAAAATATTTGGCCCAAAACCCTCAGGACTTAAAACGGTCAGCCACCAACAATCTGCACATGTGCACAAAAGATGAGAAAAATAAAAAAAAATTCTTAATCCATTTTGTGCATACGCCGCTAATAGCTCTACCTATTTTTTTTTTTTTTTTTTTGACAGCTCTGCTCTATAGTGCTGCCAAATTATCTCCTGCCCTGCCGCTTCGTAAAAAAAGGAAGCTAGTATTGTAGATTGTCGTCTCTTAACTGTTCAGTTCGTTTACAACTACAAATTAATGCGATCTTACCGTCCTTATCATGCTATTATCACTATAAAATGAATAATACGAATACAATAAGAACAATTCAAGGGCCTGCCCTCTTCACTGAATGAAAAAAAAAAAAAAACTCTATTTAGAGCGTAGTTGAAAGAAAATAAATGAGAACGAATAAAATAAAATAAAATGAATAACCACCTAAAATAAAAAGCCCGTAAGACGCTAGTGTCGATTGAGTAGCCGTTGTTGGTCGTCGTTTTCAAGGGTCACATTACTGGCATTGCCATTGAATACACCAAAACCATCGTTATAGCTACTGTAAGATGCCGAAGCACTGATATTGCGACTTTGTGGTTGCTGCTGTTGCTGGTAGGGGTTGTAATGCTGATTTTGTTGTTGATATGAGTTCTGGTAATGTGGCTGTTGATGGTATGGCGAATGATATGCTGTTTCTTGGTACTCCACCTGCTGATTGTAAGGGGTACTGTTATAAGGGGTTACTGGCGACTGCCCACTGTTAAATGGCGTCTCAGATCTGATCGAGGCTACGTCATTGTAGTGCAAATGTTCTTGACTATACGAGCCCAAGTCATGGTGGGCATCGTATGCACCATTTTCTTGAACACCTATAAGGCTCTGCTGTGAATTGTAGTTATTCTGATAGAGATTAACGGGTTGCTGCTGCTGAAGATAAGGATTAAAGGGAGTCTTTAACCGTTCGCGCTCAATCTCTTGGTACTTTTCAAACGTCAAATCGTTCTCATCAACAATATCAAATCGCTGAAATAGATTTTTGTTTTCGTTACCATTATGACCGAGATCATCCATATGATACCCTTCATACTCATCACTAATATTCTTGAATGCGGTTTCCATTTCAGCATCTTCATTGTGGTAGTTGCTAATATTGCAGATTTGCGGCAGAATATGCTGAGCCTTTGAGTGAACCATAGGCATGAGAAGCTTGCCAGTGATGGTAGGATTGCGGTAGCGACGTTCGAGCGCACCACTCGAAATATCACTAAGATTTGTGCGCGTGCGCAGCGATTCCATTTCCATAGTCTCTTGCTCAGTCGGGATAAAGTAATAGAATTGGTCATTGTGAACCCGCACAGACACAATCTTGTAGATGATGATGATCAAAGGTAGCGGCGCCAAGCATACAGCCTTAATCCATCCACCTTGAACCCATATGACAGCAAATAACGCGAGATTGCCAAAGCAAGTTGCAAAAAGCATCGCATTGTGTAAGAACGGCCAGTACATGCCGTCGGACTCAGCCTTAGTCACAAAGATGTACATTAGCGAGTACTTCTTAAAGATGACATCTAGGGCAAAGTAAAAAGATATCACAGGCAGAACGAGGGGCTGTACCATAGAAAATGATAGCGCAATGGTGGTGTAGAATAGCAACCAATTGTAGTATGCGGCAAAATTAAAGTGCTGCGGCGCAGTCCAAAGCATGAGCTCTCTGGGCGTAGGCGAGAGAAAATGACGTTGAAAGCCTCGCCAGATGAGACTAAATAGCTGCAACAAATCCAAGACTGCACCAAAATTAACTCTAAGAATAAACATGACCCAAAAGGAAGAGGCGCCTAAAATAGAGGTCGAGAGTTGCTGGGCAATGTTCAACTCATCCATGACCTTCTCAAATGTCAAATCGTGGCCATTCTTAATCAGCTGGATAGTCTTGGAGATAATGTTCCAAACGACACTGAAAACAGTAAAAATAAACAGGTTATTAAAGACGAAAAATGCGTAGAGCTTCTTGGTGGTGTCCATTTCGCGTTCGTGTTTCGTGACTTTACCCTGCCACTGTGACATTTTTCTCATAATGGCTGGCAGAATTAGGAAAATCAGTGACGTCACGACAGGCGACAAAACACCTTGAAGAATCGAGAAGAGAACAGGATAATTGTACATGAAACCAGAGAAAGGGGGCCACAAAGCACCGATTCTGTTGAGATTGGATAAAAACACACCCATAAATGCATTAGGCGCGATCCAGAAGACCATGAGCACGAGAAATAAAAAGTTACCCCAGTGTTGCTTGTTTGCGCGCTGCAACCGGGTTAGCACAATATTGTCCCAAATGATATCGCTTGGATGGGGCGCCAGAGTGGCGTTAAGCTTGCCCTTCCGTTTCCGCTGCGTCGACTTGGCCACAACGTGGCAGTCTTCCACAGACTCGTACGACACGAAACCGTAGGGTAATGTCTTGCGTGTATCAATAGAATCGCGGACCATCTCAATCTCCTTTTCAAGCTGTTCAATGATTTGGCAGAGGTAGTCGATAGCATCGACCTTGCCCCTGTGAGCAGTCTTATCAAATTTGAACGGACGGCATGTCGGGCGCTTGGCTGGCAGCTTGTCCGGATTCTTTAGATACTTGGCAAGCACGGATTCGAGCTGGTAAACGGTTTTGGTATGGCGCTGAATCAGCTTGGTGAGTTCCTTGACGTCACGACCGACTGTTGCGTTCTGAATATTGCGACTAACTTTGAGTTTGCCCATAAGCGAAATCAAACCATCTTCGGAATGATACTTTTTGGGAACTTCGGTTACCATGAGCGTTCTCATAAAAAGCGCATTTTGATACTCCTCAGTCTTAAACCTACTGCGCCGCAATTTGATGACCTGGTTAAAAGTACGCCAAAGCATGAAAAGGATAAAAAAGTCAAATATATAGGCGAGCACAATATGCGCATAGAGAGGATTGCCGTAGATGAGCGTGGGCGTCATGAGGATAAATGCATCAGATTTCGATACGGACGGCGCCAGAGGCGACTTTGCATTATATGTCACATTTATGGGGATCATGACAAGACAACCAAGCACAGAGAGTACAAGAAAAATGTTGCGGAGCATGGTCATGAACCTCACATAAAGAACGGCGTCGATTCCGATGTATTCAACGAGTCGCTCATCGGACATTTTGAAAACAATCCGCATCCAGGAAAAAGGGTGCTTACCCAAGGACTCAGGTTTCTTCACATTAGATTCGGGGTACTTAGTTTTTGGGGCATAGACAATGTTGTTTCGGGGTCGGATCAGGCAGAAAGCGATGAAAAGAATAATGGAGCCGCCTATACTGAAGACGAGACCGGCGAGAACGGACTTTGCCGTGTACTGGGCGGACTTGAACGACTCCTGAAGAAACTCAAGGAGTTGTTGGCCCGCGTCGGATGACGACGTGGACATGGTGAAGATGTGTGTAGCGAAGAGAAATCGATGATGAAATCAGAAAAGAAGAAGAAAAAAAAAGAGAGGAGTAGAGAAGAAATTAAGAGGAAAAAAAAAGATTTAAAGCACAAGATGTCAAAAAGATTATTATTTTTAGAATTTTTTTTTCCTTTATTTTTTTTTTTTTCAGTTACGTACTACCAAGTATATAGAACAAGAAAATAAGAATAAAGAACAACTATATCAAATATACAAGGTCTTATAGCAAGTGACACCTTTCAGCGACACTATTTTAAAGGCCGTTTAGTAATCATTAGGGTCGTCAGAGTCGTTGCCATTGTCGCCATCATCCACGACTTGTTATCTACTTGAAAAACTTGGAGAAAGCCGCTTTCTCCTTTTTGTTACGCTCCTGCAGCTGCGAATTGGCCTTCGCCACGCCCTGGGTGATGGCGGCATCGCCAGGCACCAACTCGAGAGCCTTATTAAATTGCTCGATGCCCTTGGGCTCATCCTTGAGGTTAACATACGCAGTTCCCAGACGGTAGTAGGCCTTAGCCTTTTCCTTGTCACCAATTTCGGCAATCTTCAAAGCCTCCTCAGCGGACTTGATGACCTCCTGGTTTTTGTTGAGCTTGAGGCCTACCAGAGAGATGTTCAGATAGAGCGAGATCTTCAGTTCGGTGGCAGTCTTCAAGTCCTCGTTATTAAGAGTGTCGGGGTAGAAGTCCTCAATGTACTGTGCGGCCTTCTTGTATTTGCTGAATGCTTTGGGGAAGTCACCAGCCTTGAAAAGCTTGGTGCCAATATCCTTAATGTTCTGGACAGCCTTAAAAACTGAGCTGGGGTTCTCGAGATCGACCGAGGGCTCGTCCTTAATAAAGTCTTCGTACAAATCGCCGGTACCGTCGTCAGCCTTGGTAGGCAGGGGTTCGTCAGGCGACAGCTCACCAGAGTCGGCAATCAAAGCAGTTTCCAATGGCTTGTCCTGCTCACCAGTGGGAGTGCGTTCGAGCGCACGAACAATGCCTTTACCGGCAATAACCTTACCAAAGACTACGTGTTTGTTATCCAAATGGGGAGTGGGAACGGTGGTGATAAAGAATTGCGAGCCGTTGGTGTTAGGGCCCGCGTTGGCCATGGAGAGCAAGAAAGGCTGGTCGTGCTTAACGGGAAACGCCTCATCTGGGAACTTTTCGCCGTAGATAGACTCACCACCAGTACCGTTGCCAGCCGTGAAATCACCACCTTGAATCATGAAGTCCTTAATAATGCGGTGAAATGCACAGCCCTTGTAGTGCAGAGGTTTGCCGAGAGCACCGACGCCCTTTTCTCCGGTACAGAGGGCGCGGAAGTTTTCAGCGGTCTTGGGGACAAGATCTGTAAAGAGTTCAAAAACAACTCGGCCAAGGGCTTCACTGCCAATTGTGATATCAAAGAAGACGCGAGGACGGGGAGCAGCGGTAGCTTCAGACATGATTCGTGTGAGTTATAGAGAGGATAGTTGGAGACGCGATGCGGTCAGTGGTTGCGGTCAAAAGAGGGAAGGAGAGTGGCGGTTGTTTAAATAAATAAAAAAATTTGTCGTTTAAATGGAAAATTCTAGAGGCTTTTGTCTCTCACCTTCAAGCAAAACACGCAACAAAGCAGGCGTTGAAAGGCAAGTGAAACAAAATCCTTCGACCTGGAGGGCAACCAAGCCGATTTTGTGATTTTGACCTTTTTCAATGACCAAGGTCTGAACAAAAATTGGCCAAACCCAGTGCGGTGACTGCCTCCAGAGCTGCTGTCAGCTGTGTCCGTATTTAAGACCTTCTGACACGCTTTAACGATTTTTTCAATTATTTTTTTTGTTGCCAATCTAGCTGTAAATAAAATAGGAAAAAAAAAAACTCCTCATAACCCCATAAACCCCATCTTTTAATTATGGCAAGCAATCCCAGCAAAAGTATGTCCGGTCATACGCCCAAGGATGATTCTGACGAGTCGAATAATCTGCTTGTCACGCAAATACCAATTGATACAGGTACGCCTGTGCGTGTACAGTCTCCTGTGTACTACAGCGGCACCGGCTACGAGCAGCTCACTCCCGAGCATGAGACTTTTCCGCTCCGCTCTCTCGGTTATATCCTACTGCTCACCGTCGTAATAGGTGGTTTGCAACTGTCATGGTCTGTAGAATTCTCAAACGGTACTCCGTACTTGCTTTCGCTTGGTATGTCCAAATCTCTCATGAGTCTCGTGTGGATTGCGGGTCCACTATCCGGCACACTCGGCCATCCCATAGTTGGTGTGCTCAGCGACGAGCTACGTTCTTCGTATGGGCGCCGCCGTCCATTTATGATTGGGGGCACGGTATCTACTATTTTCTCTTTACTCACGCTGTCGTGGTCTCGCGAAATTGTGGGGTTACTTACAAACACACAAGACCCTAAGGAGCTCGACAAAAAAACGATGCCATTGGCAGTTGCGTTTGTCTATATTCTAGACTTTTCTATCTCTGTCATCCAAGCCGCCACCCGTGCATTTATCGTGGACAATGTCCCAACTATACAGCAGCAGGAGGCTAACGCCTGGGCTGCACGGCTTATTGGCATTGGCAACATTGTTGGGTTTATTCTTGGGGCCATAAACCTTCCCAATTTTTTCCCAAGCATTTTTGGCCGCACGCAGTTTCAGGTTTTAGCCTTTTGTGCTAGTATGGGTCTGGTTTTCACTGTAGCGCCGGCTTGTCTGTTTATCTCCGAACAGGATCCAAACACTGACTTGACTATCCGCGAGCGTGAGCAACAACAAAAGCAACACAAACACAGCGGCGCACGGTTTGGCAAACTCCACCAAATTTTGGCCGATACAGTCAAAGCCATTCGTGATTTATCCCCGCAGACGCGGCTTGCATGCAAGATTGAGTTTTTTGCTTGGATTGGCTATTTTCCCATGTTGTTCTATGGCTCGACGTACGTGGGAACATTTTACAAAATGGAAAACCCAAATGAGCCGGACCCGGACGCAGCTGTGCGACGCGGGAGCACCGCGCTTCTTTTTCACGCAATTGTCTCGCTTGTAGCTAACTTTTTACTACCCTACCTGCTTACGGTGCGACTGCCGGCGGTCACGTCACCGGCTATGCGGGTGCTGCAACAGTACTTGACGACAGTTAATGGACTGTGGTTCACGGGCCATGTTGTGTTCCTGGTGGCCATGGCCTCTACTTTTTTCATTTCCACATGCAGCCAGGCTATGGCGTTTATTACAGTTTTGGGTATCCCATGGGCTATCGCACTGTGGGCACCGTTTGTCATTATCAGTGAAGAAGTCAGCAGGATCAAGGCCAAGAAGGTGCGAAAAGCAGCTGTTCTGACCTATGAGCAAGGGCTTCAAACCCATGTAGGGCAACCAACTACCAAACAGCGCTTTGAGACGTTTGAGCACGAGTCGGGCATTATTCTTGGCGTGCACAATATGTTTGTGGCGCTACCCCAAATGGTCTCATCACTGATAGCGGCTCTCTTATTCAAGATTTTGGATGCCGGCAACCGCGAAGATTCAGCCGCGTACAGTCTTAGCTGGGTGTATCGATTTGGAGGATTGGCGACGGTAATTGCGCTCTATCTGAGCTTCCAACTCAAAAACCGTCGGCAGTTAGACGCAATTGACGACGAATATGTCGACTCCTGGGAGGAAGAATAATACCAAATCTACTTTTACAACTCTGTAATAGTATCAGCAGATGAACCAAATATCAGGACAGAAATTTAATTATTTTTAAATATTTTTTTTATTTACTAAGATAATTGTATAGTAATGCGTTATGAGAGATGTAAAAATAAGAAAAAAAAAACATTAGAAAATACAAAATAGGGTCATAAAGGAACGTATCGAGAAGGGGGCATAAAATAAAATAAGTGCATCAGCAGAAAAAAATCGAAAAAATAAAAAATAATGACAATAAAAAACTGCTTATCCAAAAAAAAGGAAGAGGGTAGGTATTGCAACCTGTCAAAGTCAACTAGGGATAGAAAATTAAAAGAGACAAAAGAGAATCAGGCCAGCAGCAAACAGGGCACTGTTAGAGTAGAGCTTGCCGGAACCGTTAGTGCCTGTAGTAGTGGTGGCAGCAGCAGAAGTAGAAGTGCCGGTGGCTTCGTCAGAAGTCACTGTCGACAGAGTAGTGGCATCAGAGGTAGTCACAGGAGCCGACTCAGTAGAAGTCTGAGTCTGAGTCACTTCACCGGTCGTTCTCGAGTCAGTTCCAGTAACGTCTTCGATAGAGCCCGTGGTGGTGTCGGAAGAACCAGAGGCGGTGCCGCCAATAGTGATAGTCTCAAGACCAGTGCCAGTAGCATCGGGAATGACAGTAACCAGGGCGCTGGTAGGGTCAACAGTGATCGTCTTTGAGCCAGAACCAGTAACATCAGGAATGACGGTAACTTGCTCGTCAGCGGTGTTGCTGCTGCCACCAATAGTGATTGTCTTAAGACCAGTACCAGTAGCGTCAGGAATGACAGTAACCAGGGCGCTGGTAGGGTCAACAGTGATAGTCTTAGAGCCAGAGCCAGTGACATCAGGAATGACGGTAACTTGTTCGTCGCCAGTGTTAGTGCTGCCACCAATAGTGATGGTCTTAAGACCAGTACCAGTAGCATCAGGAATGACAGTAACGAGGGCGCTGGTAGGGTCAACAGTAATAGTCTTAGAGCCAGAGCCAGTGACATCGGGAATGACAGTAACTTGTTCATCGTCGCTGTTAGTGCTGCCACCAATAGTGATAGTCTTAAGACCAGTACCAGTAGCATCAGGAATGACAGTAACGAGGGCGCTGGTAGGGTCAACAGTAATAGTCTTCGAGCCGGTACCAGTGACATCAGGAATGACAGTAACG
>JAJMRT010000466.1:0-18105 GCA_030558065.1 Geotrichum phurueaensis | reverse complement strand
AAAAAAAAAAAAAAAAAAAAAAAAAAAAAAAAAAAAAAAAAAAAAAAAAAAAAAAGATAATTCTTCAAGTTGCAAAATATTTTTACTTTGTCTCAATTCTACATATTTCATCTACTTACCATTTGAACAACATGGAAACGAATTGTTATGCTTCAGTTCGACTACCCATCTCCCAAATGTTCCCCCAACCCTGAAGTTTTATCCAGCCAAAATATTTCGTCCATTGCTTGTTGCCCAGTATCACTACCACTACTGTTGCTACACTCACGCCATTGACGGCAATGCACATCTATAAACCATTGACATCTCCGTCGACAGTGACACACTGTGTGTCCTGCAATTTTACAGGCAAGTCGCAGAATCTCATTGTCATTAGAGGTGAGTCGCTGTTACAGATATACTCGACAGCTCGTGTCCAAAAACAGGTTTTGGATACCGATGGCACCGAGCAGGATCAAGCCCAAACCGACATTAAGATTGTTGAGGGTGATGAATCGTTTCTTGACACTTCTATGAGACTTGAGTCTGCTAGGGAAGAATACAACACAAAACTTGTTCTTGAATTTGAGTTTCAATTGGAGGGAAACGTCACTGGCCTTGAGGCCATCAAGAACACCCCCAACTCCGGTTCCGACTCCCTGTTAGTCTCCTTCAAATTTGCTAAAATGACGCTTGTGTCCTGGGATTTTGGTCTCAACACTCTCAGTTTACACTACTATGAAAAGGAGCTGATAGAAGAACCTTTTTTCAACAAGACTTTCGAATCTGTGCTCAGAGTCGACCCCAACGGTGCTTGCGCAAGTTTGAGCATAAAGCAAGACTCAATAGCATTTTTGCCATTTGCAAAACACGATATTTTAGACGACTTTGCGATCTTACAGCAGAAACAGCAACAAAATGGTGGTAATGGCCTCCCTCAACTATATCTTCCCAGTTTTATTCTACCGTCCAAAGCTTTACACGAATCAATCTCCAATATCATAGATTTTTGTTTTTTATACGAATATAGAGAACCCACTGTGGCCATAATTTACGAGCCAGTTAGGACATGGGCCGGCACAATCCCTTTACATAAAGATACAGTGCGGTACTTGGTATTGTCCCTCGACCTGCAACAGCGCTCTTCTACTGCGATCGTGTCAGCTCAAAACCTCCCCTATGATGTGCGAAAACTTGTTCCAGTTAGAGACCCCATTGGCGGTGCATTGTTGGTGGGCGTGAACGAGCTCATCCATATTGATTCACAAGGCAGACAACATGGCGTGTCGACCAACGCTTATAGTTCATTAGTTACTGAGCTTCAGCTTTTTGATCAAAAAGATCTCAACATTACTCTCGATGGTTGTCAAATAACTCAAATTCCTGGTGTGGAGGATGAGATGCTTCTAATTACTGTTCAGGGCTCAATCTTTAGTCTCAAGTTTGAACTGGAGAGTCGAAAGGTGCAGAGCATTAAGCTCACGGCTCTGGATGACTTTAATCTTAAAGTAGCAACTCCCTCAACCGTTGCTACAGTCGGCGATCGTCATATATTCATTGGCAGTAAGACCTCTGATTCAAAGTTCATTCAGTGGAAACGTAGGGGTGAGAAGATGGCAGACGACACTGAAAAGCTGGCAATCACATCCAGCAAGCCTAAGCCTGTCGAGACTTATGGCGATGAGCTTGATGACATTTACGGAGATGATGATGGCGATTCTGGTACTAAGGTATCTAACTCGACGTCGTTAGGTGGCCAGCCTATTATCTACTCAGTTCACGACACATTGAAGTGCTATGGTCCCATTAATGACCTGGTAGTCGGCAAAGCTCGGGACACGAATAAATTGAATGTTGTTGCTGCTGCTGGTTATGGTAGCGACATGTCTCTTGCAGTTTTCAATCAACGTATTTACCCGGCCAAGTTCAGTGATCTGGCTTTGAACGAAACTTATGACAGAATTTGGACCCTGAATCCTTCTGGAATCAGTTCATTGGAAGAGATTGGGTTTGATAGCTTTATGGTTGCAAGTACTTCAACCTCTACTGATGTATACAGCATTGGTAATGAATTCACTCTTTTGAAGAATGAAATCAAGGACTTTGCGTCGTCAGAACCTACTTTTGCAGCTAGTTCCATTCTTCAAGGCCAGGTAATTGCTCTTGTTCACAAATCTGGAATTACCCTTTATGACGCAAACTGGTCTAAGCTTTATTACTATAAGCTCAGTACCCTCCCCGTGAGTGCCACTTTTGCAGAGGATTATATTTCCATCAACTTTCAAAACAACCTCTCAACCTCTTACCACGTTCAAAACAACGATAACAAATGGAAGGTTGTGGTCAAAAGACAGTCGAAGGGCACACCCGTGTCTTCTTTTATTTCTCTTTCAGTCTCGCAGGTTCTTTCTGAGCTGGTGGCTGCTAGCGACAAGAAGCGATCCAAACGTACCAGAGATGATGAGCCAATTCCAGTCGAAAATAACGTCTCTAATGTTTCTTTTGCTTTTGCTATTGGCGATAAAACTGAAGAATACGAGGGTCACTTTCTAATGTACCTTTTGCAGGATGTCGCAATGACATACGATTTGTCCATTCTTGCTCAACTTCCTGAGGTGGCGTACCTCAAGGATACCACGTTCGTGTCTACTAAGGAGGAGCGCAAAGAAAACGCTATTTCTATCAATTGTGCTAAACATTTTTTCATATCGAATGAAACTGAAAAGGGTGAATATTTAGCCATCAAGTCTACTAAGAACCTGTTTTACATTTACAAGATTCACTTTCAGGATTCCCAGCTCTATTTGACCAAAGTTCACCATTCCACCTCTCTTAGTTGTCTTCTTTCTGATAATGATGAGGAGCCTATTAACATTGAACTTGTGCCATTCAAGAACATTGATGGGTTTTCCGGTTTATTTGTGACTGGCGCATCTCCCCTTATTGTTTTAAAGGATGAACATGGCCCAGTTATGGTTCATAAGATTGCGTCAGAAAACCCGATAGTTGGCTTCACTACCTTTAACACTACCTCTGTTTATCAGGGTTTTGCATACGTTGATGACAAGTCACTTTTTCAGATTGCAAAATTACCTTCTGACACAGACTTTAGCTTGGCCTGGCCTGTCAAAAGAGTAGAACTGAATTGCTCCATCACATCAGTGTGCTATCAAGAATCTTCTGATGTCTATATGGTTTCCACTTTAGAAGAAGTTCCTTTCAGAGGAGCTGATGAAGATGGACAGCCGCTGTCCGGCGCCCTTGACGAGATGCCAATGGCCATCAATTTTCAGAGTAAAGTTAAACTTCTTTCTCCTTTATCTTGGACGGTTATTGATCAGGTCACTCTCCTTGATAATGAAACTGTTTTGACGATGCAGTCAGTTTCTCTTAGAGTATCTGACAAAGGTAAAAGACGCAAAGACTTTATTGTGTTTGGCACTACCATCATGCGCGGTGAAGACCTTGCTGCCCGCGGAAGTTTCCATGTCTATGAGATCATCAATGTCATTCCTGAACCTGGTAAACCGGAGACTAGTCGCAAACTTAAGCTTGTAATCTCAGAGACTGGTAAAGGCGCCGTCACTTCTATTTGTGAAGTGGCCGGTGATCTCCTTATTGCTCAGGAACAAAAAGTCATTGTCAGAAACATTCAAGAAGACAACAGTATTTCGCCAGTGGCGTTTTTGGATATGAACATGTACGTTATCCAGGCAAAGGGCTTAAAATATATGGCGTTGCTTGGTGACGCAGTTAGAGGTGTCTGGCTGGTTGGTTATGGCGTGAGTATTCTTTGAGAGCTATATATATTTTTTTTCTGGGCAGATGTACTAACAAATTTTGATAGGACGAACCTTACCGTATGGTGCTTTTTGGTAAGGATTACCGAGAAGTTGAGGTACTTTCGTGTGAATTCATGACCTCTAACAACCGCCTATTTATTCTTGTGGCGGATACTACCCAGCATTTGCACATCTTACAGTATGACCCCGAAGACCCCAGTTCGTTATCTGGACAGCGGCTTGTACGGAAGAGCGAGTTCTTCAGTGGCAAGGAAATTGGCACTATGGTATTGGTTCCATTTTCTGTCAAGCCTGGCTATGAGGAAGAATTTATTCCACTCTGTGCAGGCATGGATGGTTCGCTATCAACTGTTCTACCTGTCAACGAGTCAGAATATCGGGCGCTTTATGTCATGCAGCAGCAGATCTCTGAAAAGGAAGAGCATCCGTGTGGATTGAACCCGCGCATGCATCGGTCTTTCGATATTGAAAACACCACAAGTGGAGCTGGCCGGGTGCTGCTCGACTATGGACTGATTAAACGGTTCGAAGCTTTGTCTGTAGGCAAAATGCAGGGATATGGCCGGAGAATCGGAAAGAACGGGGTAGAAGAGATGTGGAGAGGCCTAAAAGGTTTAGAAGATGCCCTTGACTACCTGTAAAAGCGCTATGTATATATTTATCTTTTAATGCTATTTGTTCCATGTTTATGCCCCAGTGTTTATGATGCTTCATTTTCAGTCAGCTACCCCTTAGTAGAAAGGGAGCTAAGGTTAACCCAGTAATCTGGTACGGTAAAGCGAAATCTTAATTGTATCAGTTAAGATGGTGTTTGGGTTTCTACTAAAAAGGTTTTATAAAAGAAACCTTCTTTTCTACCTCCTTTTTTTTTTTTTCTACTCAATAAACCAGATGGAGTAGGTTCCTCAACTTCTATTCCTGAACAATAATTGACGAAGGATAAATTGCCTACATACCTACGTCTTATACACGCATTAGAATTTTTTTTAGATTCTCTAGTTTTCAGCTTAAAAAATGAGCTACACTCCGTCCCACTCGAGGTCTAAGTCCTACGCCTATGGAGGGGCGAAAACCCATATTCCTCCACCTCCAACAGACGCGGAGTTGACACCTGTGGATTATCACGTTCAACATAACGGGCTATATAGGCGCCACTCGCGCAAGAAAAGCTCGCAGGTACTAATTGAACCTATTGGTGCGCCTGTGACGAACCACATGCCGGCCTCGCCATCCTTCACTGTTCCGCCTGCGTTGCAAACTATGTTCGATAAGCAACACCAGACTGATGGGAGTGACCATGGAGAACATGCTGACGGAGCAAACAACACATCATTGAAACGGCATGTCAGCAGCGCTGCTAGCAGCACTTACACTCCCAGTCCTTTGACAACTGGCATTGTTCCCAGGAGACGCAATACAATTTCGCATAAATCTCATGCATCAATTGTGGAAGAAAAGGTGCTGATACCTGATATTGCCGTTGAGGACCATTCGTCTCCAGACCACCACGTCAGCGGCAGCGATAAAGAAGACAGCCCTAGCCCAGAGAGCGACAGCGATGAATCTAAGCCCGCATCGCCGGAATGCGAAAAGCGCGAGCGGTCGAGCTCCACAAACAGCAATGCATCAGCCTCCAGCACTCATATCCAACCCGCGAAAAAGCCATCTGCGCCGACATCTGCTTTTTCCGCTAACACACTTGCATCAGGCGCATCATTTCTAATTGCGGGACAGTTTTTTGCAAAACTGCTTACTTTTACTCTGAATCAACTCATTTTGAGGTTTGTTGGGCCCGAGTCTTTTGGGGCTAACGCACAGCTTGAACTACTTATCACCACCATTCTGTTTTTTTCCCGTGAGGCAATCCGGCTGGCAGCCCAACGCGAGTCTTTAACTGGCAAGCATCCTGATGTTTACCGGTTTGAGGGCGGTGTAGTTGAAAATACCCAATCGGGCACTGTCCAACAAGTGATAAACATTGGCTTTGTGCCGCTGGTTGTGGGAATTCCCCTTTCAACTTTACTGTCATATTTATATATTAACTTTTCTGGCTTAACGTCGGAGGTTGATTCTAAGACTGTCAGTACCGCTGTCGTGATCTTTGCTATTTCATCAGTGCTTGAGCTAGCTGCTGAGCCTGGCTTCCTGCTGTACCAATTCCAGTTACAGTTCAGGAAGCGGGCTTCGTTTGAGTCAATTGCAATTTTTGCCAGATGTGTGGTTACTGTCTTATTTGTGATGATTGGCCGCCAGCCCGGTACCGCTATTATTGCTTTCTCACTGGGTCAGTTTGCATACTCGTCTGTTCTTGCCACTCTTTACATTTTTAACTCGATCCGCGAGACAAGAAGCAAGCCTTATGACATTACATTTCCAAGAGGTGTTTGGAAGGAGGGCGACTCTACGAGCAAGGTTTATTTTTCCAAGGAAACTACGCACCTAGCAGGATCTATCTGGCTGCAGACGATTTTCAAGCACTGCTTAACTGAGGGTGATAAGTTCCTGATCTCGCTTCTACTTCCTATTACTGATCAGGGTGTTTATGCCGTTGTTGTCAACTATGGATCTCTTATTGCTAGACTTGTCTTCCTCCCTGTTGAAGAGGCGCTACGAAATTTTTTCTCTAAGCTGCTGTCGCCTCCTGTCGATAGAGATAATTTAAAGCTTTCAGTTACAGTCATTTCCACCTTGTTGAGAATCTACATTTACTTGTCTATATTTGCAGTTGCTTTTGGCCCCATGGTATCGTCCTACGTTTTACAGTTTCTCGTTTCTCGGACGTGGCTTAACACTGATGCGCCAGTGGTCCTGGCGACCTACGCATGCTACATCCCGTTTCTGGCAATCAACGGTGCTCTGGAAAGTTTTGTGCAGTCGGTGGCAGCACCTGCTGACATTAAGCGCCAGTCTTCGGCGTTACTAGCATTCAGTTTGTCGTTTGCAGCTGCTGCTTATGTCTTTATGCGCCCTCTAGGACGTGGTGCACAAGGCCTGGTACTTGCCAACATGTTTAATATGGCTCAGCGCATAGGTTGGTGTATTATGTGGATTGAGGAGTACTATTCGCGTATTCGCAACACCTCCAATGCTGCTGCCGCTGTTCGGGAAAAGAAAGGAAACAATAACAATCCTTCGACAAAAATCGAATATTTTGACAAGCCCTGGGGGTGGCTGTTACTTGCATGCCCGCGTTCGATTGTATTTGGCATGATTGCAGGCCTGGCGCCAGCTGTGTGGATCCTCGGCCAGGTGTCGACGTTCAAGGGTCTTCTCCAGCATGTGTTCCTGGCGGTACTGCTACTGTTGAGCATCCTTTTTGCGGAAAAAGAATTGATTCTGGAGTACGTGCAGAAGTACAAAGCAAAAACAAAGGCCAAAGAAGTGGCCAAGAAGAAGTAAATGATGAAATAGCTTGAATTTTTATATGATTGATTTTATTTCAAAACTTTGTCAGAAACAAACAATGAAAATCTCTTGCCATGATTGATTGTCATTGCACGGCTGAAAGTGACCATATAAAAGCATAAAATTACCCTGATCGATTTTAACGCGCACGCGTGCTTCCTCCCCTATACAAACGCAAATCGTGAACTAGCTGCCTTCCCCTTTGATCAAACGTAAACAAAGCGCACATTATAGTCATGCCAACGACAACAACTACTACAAGCACAACTGCAGCAACGGGCACCATCAATAATGAGATTTGGTCTTCGATGCTCAAAGCTGTGGGCGGTGTGAACACCACTCCGTCGGGCACGCTGCTGCTAGTCTCGCATCAACAGGCTACACAAACCGATCTAATCACTCAGCTCCAGGCATCCGCCCTCCGCGCTACTGGCGGTGCAGCCTCAGATTCAATTGCAGGCCGCCTTAATAACAGCATTATCACTGGTGGTAACGATGGCAGCCCGGACCTACCGGCAATTGCCAATTCATTTCTTTTGGGTTATACGTTTGTCGAGACCCGCGACTACGATGACAAGCTTGCACACCTTGATATTTACACGGCAGTGGGCGATGCGGACGAGCGCGCATACGGCACTCCGCTACGAGACTTTTTGGAGAAGCAGTATCAATCTCCGACAAGTGATGCTAGGACCGGTAGCAGCAGCAGCAGCAGCAGCACTGGACCTGGCAGTAATGCGGGTAAGAAGAGTGGCAAGTTTGTCGTGGGCTTAGTGGTAGACTGGAACGAAGACGTGCGCGACTTTGCAAAATTTGTGGGCGATTGGCTGCGGCTACTGCGACAAAGCGTGACAGGTCTGGCTGGGGTAGCTGCTGTAGAAGATGAGCTAAAGCACCGACTGCAGACCTACATTGCCCCGGGTGGTACAACATCTGCTGCTGCCACTGTCATGGCTTCTTCTGCTACAGGAAGCGGCGACGCTGGGGTGGTTGAGCTGCCGCTTGAAGAGGGCCAGTACGAAGTGCCCCTTGGCTTTGATCTTGTGCTCATTGCTGCCAACGCGCAGAACGTGCTGCCGGAAACGGCGGACGCCGGGTCCAGATCAGGCGACACCCCGTTCTCAGACGATGTTGTGGACTACACCCAGCAGGTACTGCGCACCATTGCTCTGACACACGGCGCATCACTGATATACGTGCCCGCGACAAGCCATTTCGAAGAGAGCGCAACGAACCGCGACGCGCTAGCAAAGCTTGTCGGCGAGCGCCTGCAGATTCCACTTGTGGGCGAAGTTAGCGCAGCGGTTCCTAGTGTCGCTGACCAAAGTGGAATTCTGGTTCCCGCTGGGTGGGATAGTGTAGGTAAAATCCTTGCATTAAGAGAGGGATTTACCGACAGTATACGCAAAGCCTGGGCACAAAATGTTGCCATTGATGCAGATGAGAGTGGTAAGGCAGCTGCAGCTTCTGAGAAGGTGTTTGACAATTCTGAGGATCTAGAGCCGGACAGTGCAGTGGAGATTTACGAGCTTACCATCACCAAACTGCATCCCTCTAGCGAAAACGCAAAGAGCTCGAGCGGGGTCAACGATGGCTCTGGTGCTGATGTGGATGTGAAAAAAGACGGTGAGGAGGTCACACTTCGGACTGACTTTCAAGTTTTCCTTGCTGGCCAGTACGACATTCTTGAGAGTCGTATCAAAAAGGATCAAGAGACCTCGCCTTACAAACGGAATGCGCGACAATTTGGTGGATTTTCAGGCAGTTCTGCGGCGGCTTCTGCCCTAAGTGGCCTTCAAGGTGTGCCACACGAAAATGATATCAACATTGGTGGCATTCAAGTTGAAGGAGTCGAGGAAGTGCTGCGGCGGCTGAAGATTCAGGAAACAATTATGAGCAAGGAATCAGCCACGCTGAGCTCTGGGAACAGCACGTCAGATGTGTCTCCGCTTAAAATTGCGCCAAATAATAGCAGTGGTAACAGCAGCATTAACAATATGGGCGAGCTAAATGGTCGCTCTCAGGGAACCCCGACACGGCCGTCGCTAAACTTGGCCACTGCTGCGCATGTCAACACCAGTGGCAGTGGCAGCCATATTGGGCTCTCAGGGGTTTCCCCTACCACGGCCCGGTTTTCAGGGATCGGCACGACAGCAAGCTTGTCATTGGAAAATAATGCCACTGCAGGATCAAGAATTGACGGTGGCAGCACTGGAGACCGGCCTAATTCGCAAACTGAAGTGCTTTCTAACTTTTTCCAAAACATCTTGGACAGAAACCGTCAGTGATATTCGATTGGTTTACCTGAGTCTTTGATGATATAGGAGTGACAAAGATACTAATCACTGGTATTTACTTGTAGATGCAACTTGCTGATGATTGCCAATGATCTCAAAGCGACTACCAGTTTTTTTTTTCTACATATATTACCATTCATATTTAATTTTTCCTTTTATTTTTGCTATTTAAACCGGTAAAAATAAAGCAAGTTAAACAACACCGAGACATCAGCCATGATTCAGGTGCAACTAATACAAGTAAATTCTGCTCACAGGTGAAGGTCAACAGCCTAACCCCCCGCCGTAATTGATGTGAATTCACGACAATCGGCCCTCGGAAAGGCAACTGTAGCAGGGCTTTGTAAATCGTTTAACCTTGTGTTAAAAATAGTGTTGTTAACAGCTCAGTATCTTTAAAGAGATTTAGTGCCACTGTCAAGGTCTAGATTTGTCTTCTTTTCGAGGCCTGCGATTCACTTCTTCTCGAATGGGAATTTGCAGGCACCACTATATAGACTATATACTGTATATATTGTTTGTTGTTGTTGATGTTGCTGCCAGCTGATGAAATCATTACTTGTGTGGATTACATTGCCGTTTTAAGTTTATCAATCTAAACTGTGTTAGTAATATCATTTTCTGAAGTTTCCTATAAATTCAACTCTTCCTGACCAAATAACTTGCATTTTTTTTTCTTTCTTTCTTCTTATCCGTTTCTATTAATTTATTTAATTAGTTTTGATCCAAAATTATCATCATGTCATCTTATAACTTGCTATCCCGCTTTGCTCCTAGATCTTCTACCGCTGTGGCCTCAAGTCTCCTTTTGCGACCTTTAGTAGCATCGCGCCAATATCACCCTAAAGTCTTGGATCACTACAACAACCCGCGCAATGTTGGATCTCTTAATAAAAATGCCGCTAACGTTGGCACGGGCCTCGTCGGTGCGCCCGCCTGCGGTGATGTCATGAAGCTGCAGATCCAGGTCGATGACAATGGTATCATCAATGACGTCAAATTTAAAACTTTTGGTTGTGGCTCTGCTATTGCTTCCAGCTCTTATATGACCGAGCTCGTGCGCGGCATGTCGCTTGAGGATGCTGGAAAAATTAAAAACACAACAATTGCAAGGGAACTATCTTTGCCACCCGTCAAGTTGCATTGCTCTATGCTCGCCGAGGACGCTATTAAGAGTGCTATTAGCGACTATCAGAGCAAGAGGAAACTACTTAACCCAACGCTAGGCCCTGATGCTCAAGCAAATTCTCAGCATCACTCATCAAAGTAAAATGCGGCCTGTTTTGATACATTGCTGAATTTTTCCAAGCGCTTGAAGCCCTCTTTTTTTTATTTATTTTTTTTTTTATTCATTGGCATTTCCAGGCCGAACGTTGCAACGTTGGGGGCAGCTGTCAAACGCAGATATACTGAGCAAGCTACCACTTAAACGGATTTTAGCCAGCTGAATTGGGCCTAGCGCCATTTTTTCACATGAAATCGATCCGAGTCGGATACAGTGGTGTGTTGTCACAAGGCGTAAATTGTAACTTGTTTATTTTTCACACAAAAAAAAAGTATACAGCACTGCACTTACTGCAGAAAGCCCAAGTGTGGTCTTTTATGTCATGACTGAGTCATCATTACATAAAATGCTAGTATAATTTGGTTGTCATAGCTTATTTATTATTACTAATGCGATTATCTAGTTAACTACTTTTGCTTATGTCACAACAAATTTTTATTCCTCCCAAGAGCTAAAAAATTCCATCCATTTTTCACCTTTTGTCTCTTCTCCATTCACCATCGCCCTCATTACCGACCCTTACAACACATCAGAATGTCTGCGATCTACAAAACCCTTTCGAAATCACAAAACAAGGACGAGGAGTCTAAGGCTGCTACTAACAGCGGCTCTGTCAACAAGCAGCGTGTTCTCATTATATCGTCCAGAGGTGTGACGTTCCGACACCGCCATCTCATCACCGACATTGCTACCATGCTCCCCCACGGCCGCAAGGAAGCCAAGTTCGACAGCAAAACCAAGCTGTACCAGCTTAACGAGATGGCTGAGCTATACAACTGTAACAATATTATGTACTTTGAGGCGCGCAAGCACATGGATCTCTATCTGTGGATGACCAAGGCACCCAACGGTCCCTCGCTAAAGTTCCACGTCCAGAACATGCACACCATGGATGAGCTCAACTTCACCGGTAACGCGCTCAAGGGCTCGCGACCCATTTTGTCCTTTGACAAGTCATTTGACGCCTCTCCCGAGTACCAATTGGTCAAGGAGGTTCTCACCCACGCGTTTGGTGTCCCACCCAAGGCCCGTAAGTCCAAGCCATTCATTGACCACGTTCTCACCCTCAGCATAGCCGACAACAAGGTTTGGTTCCGCAACTACCAGATATCCGAGACTGTTTCGACCGAGATTGTTGACGGAAAGAAATCAAAGGACACTGAAATTAGCCTCGTTGAGATTGGCCCTCGCTTTGTCCTGACTCTTATCACCATTCTTGAGGGCTCATTCGGTGGTCCCGTCATCTTTGAAAACAAGCAGTTTGTGTCGCCCAACTTTGTTAGATCGCAGGAGCGTGCCAAGCAGGCTGCGCAGGCAAAGGCCCGTGCTGACCAGGCCTTTGAGAGAAAGATCAAGAAGCGCGACTCGGTTTTGGCCGCCGATCCGCTGGCGGAGAACGTCCTGTTCAAATAAAGATGTATAAAAATGACAGGAAATGAGGAGAAATAAATACAGAACCGGTCAGGGAGTGCCGACCATGCGAAAGGATAGATAGAGACAAACCCCGGCTACTATGGAGGAGACAGTGGCAGCTCAGCACAAACGTAATGTGTTTGGTAGAATAATAAAAATAGCAAAATTCAATTGACATTATGTATATAAGATGGAGAAATTTACTTCTTCTCCTCGGCGTCCTTCAGAAATTGACTACAAAAAAAAAAAAAAAAAAAAAGCTGTTAGCATAGTTCGATGTAATTGTATATTGCAACAGTATTTTTGAAAAAATCGTTAAAGGTGTCGAAGCATCGGAATACAATTGGTGATCGGTGTACTTACGTGATGAAGTCCTCTTCCTGGGGAGACTGGGCGTTGATGGCAGGAGCGGGCTTAGCCTCCTTCTTGCCAGAGGTAGCCAGGAGAATACCGGCAGCAGCAACGGAGAGGGTAGCGTAAGAGAGCTGAAACAAAAAACGTTAGTCGAAGCACTTTGTCGAGAGAGGAAGCAAAACACGCATCGGTAGTATCGCTGGTGCGTAGGTAGTATGACAATTGGACTCATACCTGATAAGCTTGGAAGGTTTTACCAAAGATAACGTAACCGCCGGCCATTTTTGACTATGTTTATATACTGTGTGGGTCGTAAAAAAAAAGATGGAGAGAAAAGGTCAAGGGAAAGAAGAGAAGAGGGAAAGAAAGAGAAGCGGTGGAATTTTCTTTGACTTTTTTTTTTGTTGGAAAGGCAGGGCTTGTGCTGATTGGCTGAGCCCATAGTGGTGCCCGGCGCCAGCACTGCGCACACGTCGCTTACGGCAGAATAAAAGTATCAGGACAGGATATATGCGGACTGGAATGTACACACGCCAGCACTTTAATTTCACACTGCGTCCCGGCCCGCTGTTCTCCCACTTTCTTCCCCCAGACACGATCCCGCCCATTGCGATGTCGCTGTTACAAGAATCCGAGTAAGTCACACTTTGTTGGTATTATAATGTCTCCTGCTAACTGCAATTTTTTTTTGTAGCTACATCCTCAATCACCTGCGGGCGTCGTATCTCGAGTCCTTCAACGACGGGATCGGGAATAAAGTAATAACCCCCACACACCTATACCATGTCAAGACAGGGACCAAAAAGCTCAATGGCGCGTCTCAGGTAGTAGTACAAAACTGCTCATCTAGCTCCCCGCCAATCCCTACCAGCTCCTTCCAACTCAAGAAGCAGCAGACACGGCTCAATTCGCGCTATAACACGAATAGTAAGGTTCACCAGAGCGCCGAGGAGATCCTACACAATAGCAGCGTCGGTAACGACTACTTTGATGAAGAGGATGAAGATGACTTTGAAGACGAGCAGCCATTCATTGAGGACGCTGCCTATGATGACTTTTACGGTTCCGATAGCGATGATGATGATGATGATGACGACGACGACAATTCCTACCATGAGCAACCTGATTTGCGCTCTCAATTCTACGCCGATGCTACTATGGCTCAAAATGACGATGAAAAACAGAGTACTATAACTAGCAGTACTAATACTGTGCAATTCTACGAAGAAGACGAGGATCTCGGTGTCTCCGAGATGCCAACGCCGTCGGCCTCAACTAACAACATTCTGTCTGGTCTTAGTGAAGAGGAGGACGACAGCGACATGGAGGAAGAGTTGGAGCTGGCCGTGCAACAGATCAAATTTAAACCGTCAACTGCGTCAGGGGGCGAGGACTCCCTGACGTCGCCTTCCAGGCCGCATTCGAACAACACATCACCTAGAGCGCCGCGCAAACATAAAAATTCCAACAGCAGCCTTGCCAGTAAACGCTACGTGTCACGCCAGCGCTCATTTGATGTGGGCCCAATTATCAAACCGCACAGCGCCAGCACTGTCACGCTGACAGAAAAGTCACCGCGCCGCATGAGTGTCCCTACCAAAGTGCACACCTCGCATCAAACTGGCCGCCGGCTCACGCCTGACCTAGGCCCGCAAAAGTTACGACGGCCAACGGACCCAGGCCCGCCCATCACCGAGAGCGAGGCAGTAAGGGGCATCAACTATTCGGTGGCCACACTTGCGTCCCAGGAGAAGCTGGAAATTGGCCTGGGTCTTCGCGATATGCCAGCGTCGACTGCGCCGTCATCCCTCTTAGGAAGCACTCAGCCGCTGGCATTCACGCGCACGCTCAAACGCATGGAACGATCTGGCTCAATTTTTTCGCAAATCACCAAAAAGCCAATTCCCTCTGTGCAAGTAGGCAAATTATCGCTTCTTACTAGCCAAATCAAAGTCAAGGAATCATCAGAAGACAATCCGCTAGAGGAATACGTCAATGCATCAGGAAAGTCAGAACAAAAACCGTTGAAGCTTAAAATGTACATGCCGTCTTGCGATGAGCCACGAAAGCCGTGGGAGGTTATTGTTCGAACTGACGTTACCGTGTCACACGCAATCGGTTTTGCGCTCTACTGCTACATGGAGGAAAAGCGCACACCAGCACTACCGGAGGAAATGTGCAGTGCCAATAAATGGACATTAAGAATTGTTGAAGATGATGGTGAGCCTGACGAAGATTTTCCTGCTCTCGACCGCACGCGCTTATTGTCGGCATACTCATTTGACGAATTTGCATTAGTCGAAGCGACCCCGGCGCAGGTAGCTGAACACGAAAAGACTACCCCGTCCACGCGCAAAGCCAAAAAGCCCCCCGCATCTGAGAAACAGGAGGCAGTGCAACCCTCAGCCGAGCCTGAGCCCGAGACGCCGCCCGAAAATGTGACACTTCGCATTTACCAATATCCCTTTGATGAAATGGTCTCAGCCCTCTACTGGACCGACGAGGTTAGCATCAACACCGAAATCAGTGAAATCCAGTATCATGTGTGCATTGACAGAGGGCTTGACCGTAATCAGTACGTTTTGAAAATTGCCGGTCAGCGGTCGGTGCTGCAGCCGACGTCCAAGGTGGCGGCACTTGACAATCAGCACAACTTGGAGCTGACGCCGCGTCGCGTTGTGAATAAGATCAACGGCTACGACGAGCTGCTTGGCGATCTTAAGGTGATCAAGAAGAGTCGGTCCGCGACGACTGTGCCTACCAGCGAGCCGGCGCAGCCGGCGCAACCACAGCCGTCGGGCGGTCTAAGATCATCTTTGTCTTTGAAACGCACATCAGTATCGCTGACTGCACCATTTAACTTTCGTACCAGTACTGACGATGACAGTAGAACGATCAACCGGTTATCGTTTGGCTCGAGCAAGTCCGGTACAGGTGCCGGCAGCGTACCTGGAAACGGTAACGCGTTCCGACTCGCGGGAGCTCAGAGCTCGTCGGCTGGCGCCGCTGCGCACAGCCGCGCAACCAGCAACGTGCGCGCGTCGATGATGGTTCCCCCCATGCTGCCGGAAACCCTTAACGCTATTGGTTTTCAAAAATACAAGATTTGGCGCCGCCAGCCCATGTCCTTTATCCAGCGCCACGAGCGAGTCCTGGCTTTAGACGGCGAATACGTGCACATTATGCCCTCGGATGACCGCGCTTGGTACGATTACTCCCCGAAAACTAGCACATTCCACATCTCGCAAATGATTAAATGCAAAATGTCGCGCAAAATCCAAAATAACTTTAAAGTCGTGGTGATCAAGTCGACCGGCGTGACCAAGCGCTATGACCTCGAAGCGACTAGTAGTGCCCAGGCCCATGAAATTGTCGCTAAGCTTAAGGGACTCCTAAGTAGTTACCAGATGAACAAAGACTCGTCGCGCCGGCACTAGTTATAAACAAGATGACTTATTTATTGATACATATATCTCCTATTTATTTATTCTTTCATTAATCCAGCATATTTTCATTCGTTCAATCTATGAAACTTCTGATATTAAAACACCATATCCTTTTCTACCAAAATAAAATAAAATAAAAAGGCTAGAATTGGTAGCGATCAATGACCTGGTCCTTGAGTTTTTCATTCCAGATTTTGTAGAGGCCCTCGACGTATTTATAGACTTTTTCATCCTCTTTATTGTTGACGGGGATGACGTGTCTATAAACATATTCACTTCCGTTGCGGTGCGTAGCCGAGCCATACTTTATGGAAAGGTCAACCACGTCGTCGCTGGATTGAATGCTACCGCCGCTGTTGCTATCCTTGGGCACAGCGATTTCAGGCAGGTTGGACAACAGCGCCAGGTACACAAACGCCGAGGCAGCTTTATAGGGGTCAATATTATGATGAGGGGAGCCAAACCACCGCAACAGGTAAAAAGTCAGGAGCATACCCCAATAACTGACAAAATTGAGCGAGGGGACAAAACTCGTACTCTCAAAAATGCCCGGCTCGACTAAAAAGGTTTGCACGCCACAGTCAGTGTAAAGCTGCTTATAAGTGGCATGGTGAAGTAAGTCAATTAGACGTTTGGATGCTTCGTAGGAGGCGAGTGTGTGCGTCAGCTCGATATCATTATCAACATCGACTGAGTCCTCCTTGGAGGTGAGCGACGACACCCAAAAGACTTTACTTCCCTGTCGCAGCAGCGGGCGGTCCGCATGCACGGCGTTATTGTCCACCCTTGCAGAAGTAAGCCGGCGCAGCATGAACCAGGGGGTGAAAACATTAGCATGAAAAACAGCGCCAATGCCATCGTCGGAGGGCCGGCTTGGCCGTTGTTTTTTAAATGTGCCGTAGGTAAAAGCCTCGACGGGGTTTGTGACCATCTCCTTAACGGCCATTGTCCAGTCAATGCCATCAAACATAGAATAGCAAGCGTTAAAGAAAAGGTAGTCAATCTGGTCGTAGCGAAGCTCTAAGTCGCGCACGGCCGAGAGCACTGAGACCATGTTTTTTTGGTCAAAGAGAATGTAGTCGAATTCGACCAGCCCCGGGCGGTTTAGCGGCACGTAACCCTTGATAGTGTTGATGGCCTGCTTGACGTTGGGGAAGGCACGACTGGAAACAATCAGCGTCAGCCGGGTCGTGTCTGGCAACGACTCAATTAACCGCCGCGCAATGGCGAGCCCGAGGTAGCTGAAAACAAAAAGCAGTCAGTATATCCAAATGTTTAATTCAATACTTCCTAGTCAAAGCTACTATCGGGCCTTGAAAAAAGAAAAAGAAGCTTACCCGTTAGCGCCGGTGATGAGCGCCGTTTTGTGGTCTGATTCCTTAGTCGCCATTTTTGTGCTAGTAGAGAACGAGGGGGGTGAGAATGGTTGAGAATGGTAAGATTATGTACAAAGAGGGAAACGTGAACCCTTTTTTAGGAGACTATGGAAATTTGACAAAGCATGAGAAAAAAAAAAAATATGAATCAGATATTGACAACTATAAATTTAGACGGCAAACAAAAAATACTAATTTTTATCGTCTTTACGGGGACCTCCAAACCCTGATCAATCAAATGTAAACAATTAAGATAAATAAATATTTTTCATACAATTAAATAACATAATATACAAAGTCTTTAGGCAAGACGGGCAACGTGGTGGTCAAAGAGCTTCTTGGCTCTGGTCCAAACGGGAGCAGAGTCGCGCTGGGGCAGCTGTAACAGCGAGGGCAAAAGGGCACTACTAAAGGCCTCAGAGGCCTCACGGGGGAGGAGCGACGGCAGATGGTCGATAGAAATGACATCAATGCGGGAACCCACGGTAGTGTCGACCTTAACGGTAGGCTTGTCAAAGGTCGTGGCAATAGTGTACACAGGAATGGGGTTGTGAGGGTTGGTAGTATCAGCAGAAACGTCAACAATAACCTGCAGCTTTCTGTCAGCCTTGTTCAGAACTTCAAGGTTGGTGAAGGGAGGGATGGGTTGCGACAGGTAAATGCAGTTGACAAAAATGTCGGCATCAGCAATCTCCTGGAAGGGACCACCCTTGGCAGTCTCAGCCATATCCCACTTGATAATGTTTT
>JAJMRT010000465.1:0-18124 GCA_030558065.1 Geotrichum phurueaensis | reverse complement strand
GGAAAATGTTCAAATCACAACGAAATTTTTAAATCAAAAAAAAAAAAAAAAATTAAAAAGACAAAAACAGACTTTCTACAGAAGGTACTGTCTGAAGCTTCCAACAACAAGAACAGCAATGACAATGATGACGATCAGAACAGCCGACAATGAAGAAGAAAGAGGAAGAAAAAAAAAAAATCAAAAGAGCAGAAGAGAAGAAATAAATAATAAATAAATAACTTGAATAAAAATCCTTAAATAATAATAATAATCAATACGTACCAAAATAATATTAACAACAATAATAATATTTATATAACTTATATAAAAGAGAAACAGATCAATAAAAAATAAAATAAAAATCCAATCGAGCCAACCAACCATCGTCGATTTCAGACAAACCCAGCGGGAACCTGGGCTTTTTGCATCGCGCAATTGTCCTTTGCCCATAACAAACAGAGAAGAGACACGAGGGTTCAATGTTTCTTTAATTAGTGCTGGACTTGTGCGATTTAGCTCTGGTTGCAGCTGGTAGCAGCCACCTCTCTCAGCAGTACCGTACATTCTACTCAGCGTGATGGTGCACGACAAAGTACACATGGGCAAATGCAAAGGCCCGAAGACCAACGCAAAGTGTGTGTCAATGAAGCAAAAAAGACGGCCATTTACAAATCCTACCAAAAAAAAAAAAAAAAAAATCAATTAACCGACGATATATTATTCCTCGAGGAATAAGTGACAAAACCGAGGTGAACTTGCTTTGGTGGTTGTTCATATTATTTTTTTGTACTGCATTGAGATACTGAAAAAAAAAAAAAGTTTCCCACCTTGACTTGACGTGCCTCACTTCTTCTGACGTAAGGCCCTCTTGTGAAGCATTTATATATATTATAACATTGTTATTCACAAGCAAATGGCCCTTTCTCACAAAGATATTAGAGTGAAAAAAAAAAAAAAAAAAATTATATATAATATTTTTTTTGAATATTCAAGCAACCCGAAAATGCATTGAAAAAAAAAAAATCAAAGCAAAGCAAAAAAAAAAAAAATGGATAAAATCAAGGTAAATAACTGCATTTGACTTTGACTCAAAAGGCCCAAAACGACCACCAGCGGCCGCTCACAAAGAAGGCCTATAATGTTGATCTCTAAAAAGTCCTATTATGGTCTAGGTCCTACCTAACAGGCAATTTCAAATCTTCAGTGAGTGGAAGACCGTACAATAATAAAAAAAATAAAAAATAAAAAAAAGTCAAATCTCGGTCTTCTTTCTGCCAATTGGCCATGCCATGTATTTCTACATATTATTACTTCACCAATAATGCAGTCGACCCCATCGACTACCCAGTGTCTGCTACAAGTAGTCTAAAACCCTAAGACCCTTTTTTTTTTTTTTGGGTTATTGGAGGGTTGAAGTTTTAACTCCTTTTCGGAACAACAAAGCGTCGCTAAAAAAAAAAAAAAAAAAGACCGGGTTGCAAACTAATGCCCATAATATAGATTAGAAAACTGCCAGTCTCAAATGACAATATACATATAATCAGTTTATTGTCTTTATAATTATTTGGAAATTATACACAGAAGACATTAATACAACAAAATTAACCCTTTTAGTGGGGAATGCGCCATTCACTATATATTTTATTCACTTCTATGGCACCGAAATTTCCACAAACTTAGTCCGTGTGTCAAGGAAAACCCAACATGATTATCATTACAGTGCGTTAGATTGAGTGGGAGGGCAAGCCGGTAAAAACCTTGGCAGGCTATGCTGTTAACCTGACCATCTTCAATGACAATAATAATAAAACTGATATTACTGCAATCCTTTCCAGCATGGATATTATTCATAAAGGCTTCGAATACACAGTACTCTGATCAACTCTGAATCTAAAAGTTTCCACCTACTACGCGCTGCAAAGACAAGAGAATTACAATGAATTCTTCGGGCTGTCGTCGAGCTAAATTATTTGACTTCCTATGGCATGTTGACCATCTTAACCCCTCGGTATCTTGCGGGGCCTCAATAACAGATAAATAAAACAGATCATTAATGTATACATATAAAAACCTGCATAGTAACAACGGTTGTCAAGTCCCACGACACCAGGACCCCGTTGAACATTATGTGAGTCGATGATAATGGAGCTTGCAAATGAATATGACATGGGAACAGCAAAACAGCAATGGCGGAGAAGATAAAAATAAAACAAATAAAATAGAACAAACCAGAGAAAAGGGCAGCACCGACGAGCGGCTCAAGCGCTGCTACAACAGATAATTATTACTGATTTGACGCTAAGTTACCGCTCGTTTGTGAGGCACTGTCTATAGGCGCAGAAGCTCCTTATTTCTTGTTTATTAACGAGTTCAAAGTCTTCTCAATCTGTTCCTCAGTAACGCCGTCGAGGTGGACCTTGCTCTCCTGACCATACTCAAATCTAGCAAAAGCAGTGGGGCGGACACCAAAAGCCTCTCTGATCAAGACGGGGGTGGTGGGGTTTTCCTGCTTAAAAGCAGGGTAGTTCTTGGTCAGAAATTGTCTAAACATATCAGTGTTAGTTTTAATGAATTTTTTTATTTATTTATTTATTAAAGGCAGAAAATCTATAGCCTTGTGTATATTTTGCAAGAATAGCCATCGAGAGGGAAAATGGAAATACCCTGCGATTTAGAAACGCGTTCAGAATAAAGAAAACTTACCTCAATGGGACGGAGGCCTCGCCAGTCTGTGAAAAATGAAATCTCAGCTCCTTAAGGGCCTTGGGAAAAGCGAATCTGGCAGACATGGTTGTGTATGTTTATGAATATGAGCAAATAGACTGACGGGTAAAGGTCGAGGTGGATTGAGGGTCAAAGAAAGAGGATTAAAGATGGGGGAAATTTTTTTTGAAGCTTGGTAATAGGAAAATTATGACCATTTCTATTGGTTGCATGTATTAGTCATTGTGGTGGATGAGATTACATAATTAATAAGATATAAAATATAGGTATTAGTTTTTATTTTAGTTTTAGGTCACAAGTATAAAGTCTTACTGACAATATTACATAGACGAAATCTGCACTCTATTTTGTGTGCTTATGGAATTATTCCGTTCGTGCTAACGCAGTCCATCTAAGGCTTAATGCATCGTAGAAACTCAAAAAACAAACTTTGTTTCTTTTTGCACCGTCGAAGGTTGATTACTGGCGTTCAATGAAAACGGTCTTTATACTCTGTCGGAAAAATCGTTTCTAAATTTTCTCTTTTTCTATTTCAATGCTGGCGTGCTGTCTGATCATCTCAACCAGTAACATGATCATATATATAATCATTAGACTCATTTGCTTTCAATCTAAAAAATGTCTATTAAACCGGGCAACTTTATTAGTACCAGGAAAAAAAAAAGATCTTGGAATTCCAGCCAAGTTTTATTTACCTAGCACTTGCGGAAACCGACATCCGCATCAGATGCGCTTCAGGTTTCCTGGCTCGCTTGAGACTAGCTTATCGGGCTCCCTTGATGAAGGAGCTTTGTGGTTCATTGGTAAATTCCAGCTTTTCCGAATTCCCGCGCCCACGGGTACAGGTGCGCTACAAATAGCCCCAGGTCCAGGTAAGACTGGTGTCTTCTTAGCATATAATTACACTTGGGACACCTAAATAAACAGATAATAATACTACTACTACTCTTGGAATTCCAATGAAAAACGAAATACCAGCTGATATATAAAGCAAATCTATTTCCAAGACCTTTTCATCTTTCCTTTTTATTTTTATTTTTTTTTTCTTCTTTTGAAATATTTTACTCTAGCCACCACGGATTCTGCCAGTAATTTATCATGACTATCTCTAACCTTATCCACTCTGTGGCCATTATCGGCGCTGGTCCCTCTGGTCTGGCGTTTGCCAACGCGCTCAAGGCTGAGGGTACCTTTTCCAAGATTAAAATTTTTGAACGCCAGGCGCAGGCCGGCGGTGTTTGGAACTACTCGGACGAGACCCGTCACACTCCTTTGATCCCATCTACCAGCCCGTTTGGAAAGGAGCCCACACTGGTTAAGAACGGCAAGCCCATGTACTACAGCCCCATGTATAAGACCCTGGAGACCAATATCCCCAAGGATGTCATGGCGTTCAATAACACCCCATTTCACCAGGAGTACGAGGCTTTCCCTACAAGACAGCAAGTGTTGCAGTATCTCCAAGGCTACTCAAAGAATGTAAATGAATTTGTTCAATACAACACCGAGGTTTTGGAAGTTAAAAAGACAAACAATGCCTGGAAGATTACTTCGACAAACTACAACACCGAGACACCCACGTCTGAGACTGAGCAGTTTGACGCCGTTGCCATCTGCACTGGTCATTACGATTTACCATACATCCCTCAAGTCAAGGGTATCACCGAATGGTCCGAGAAGTTCCCTGGGCACATTCTACATTCCAAGTATTACAATGATCCCTGCGACTATAAGGATCAAACCATCCTTGTTATTGGCAACTCAGCATCCGGTCTTGACGTGTCGATGCAGGCTGCAGACCACGCAACCAAGGTTTACAGATCAATCTCATCTGCCTCGCGCATGCCATATGCCGAGGACCCCCGTATTACAGACGTGCCAAAAATTAGAGAGTTCCTACCTGAGGAAGGCAAGATTGTGCTTGAAGACAATAGCACTCTGGAAAGCATTGATAATATCATCTACTGCACCGGATACCTTTACTCATTCCCGTTTCTGAAAGCATACAACGACGGGCAGCACGCTGACTCGGTGATCACTAAGGGCGACCGTATCAACCGGCTTTACAAGCAGGTATTCTACATCCCTGACCCCACGCTAGTTTTTATCAACATGACAAAGTTCACCATTCCCTTCCCACTGGCAGAGTCGCAAGGCGCTGTCGCCGCAGCCGTATTCTCCGGTAGAATCACTTTGCCCGATGACTCAACCATGCGTCAGAGCGAACGCACTGAGGAGGCCGAGAAGGGTAATGTTAACGCCGAATTCCACTCACTGGTATTCCCCAAGGATGTTGAGTACTACCGCGAGCTACAAGCTTGGCTCAACACCGCTACGGACCCCTCGGCGGGATTTCAACCTGTGGTCTGGGACGACGCCCGCTACGAGCTCCGTGCCGGCGCCTTTGATAAAAAGCGTTTAAGACTTGAAAACAAAATTTCCCACAAGCTTGGTAATTGAAGTTTGGCTTGCATTCTATGATTTCTAATGAGGTAGGTGATATATAAAATAAAAAAAACCTTGCAATGACATTTGCTCGTTTGTAAATGTGGGGGTGTTTTATTTTTTCTTTTTTCTTCTGTATATACATATTAATTGTCTTGATAAATTATTGAATTTTTAGAATTTAGGTATTATGTGAAAATGAAATCGCCGGACTCAAATTCTTTTCTTACTGGTATTGATAGAAGTAGTAGCAGTAGTAGTATGCTATAGTCATGATTCATGATAAGCTATGATAATTAAATCGATTGGCTAGCTGACAGCTAAGCGTGACTCTGTATATTTGAAATCATACCGTCTTTTTTTTTTTTTTTTTTTTTTTTTTTTCATTTATCATAAATCGGGTTATTCCTTCTAGGTTGGAATCAACTAGCAATAGACTGCGCCATCGAAATAAGCCGTTAAGGAAAAAAAAAAAAAAGTCTAAGATATACTTACATACATACAAAAAGAGCATCCCAAGGTGTAATGATCAGGTTAAATTGCTATCTCATTTCTTATCAACATTTTGTTAGCGTGGGGGTTTTGATGAGAGACATGTCTTCATTTTGTTTTGTTTTTAACCGCGCAAATGCCGACAACCCAGGCGATTGTGAAGTTTACCGGGGTTTGGCTTGAAACCTGGTGGGTTTCTTGAATTTTTTGTACATGTGGTATTTGAGGACTGTATACTATCACACGCTAAATTTGATCCCGCCGCAGAAAAATTATCATTGTGAGGCCATTAACGATGAACAACAATCACTTATGAAAAATATCTTCAACCAAACACGATTCTAACTGTAAATATCCTTCAAAAAATATTATTTCTAGAATTTGTCGTAAAAAAAACTTGTCTCTCTTTGTGAATGCCGGCCCAGATTTACAAAACTGATGACTCCGACGGCGTTGTTCTGCTTCTCCAGACCTTAATCGCCGTCTCGTTCAAAACCCCATGTAGTCGATGATAAAACACTCTCTTAATAGATGAAGCCCCTAATTAGAAAAGAAAGCCATAACCAACCACAGTTATTTTCACAAGCTTGATCAAGCTGGTCATTTGTGAGTATGCGAAACCAGTTTACAAAGCCACATCACTTACCCTCTAAACATGGTTAATATCGATCTGTCGTTAGCTGGAATCAAAAGCAAAGCAAAAACAAAACATTTTTATTTCCTTTTTTTTTTTTTTTCCAAAAGTCGACGGGTGTTGACTTGGAGACTTACTTACTGTGAAGTAATTTGAAGTAATTCCAGCTTGACTAGTAGCCGTGCGCGATTATCTTTGCACAGATTATAATGTCTGTGTTGGCCGACAGTTAGGCTGCTCTTTATATTTGGTTTTTTTGTTTTCTTGAAAATTTCAAAATTCTGACGGCATCTTTGAATGAAAATGTACTAAAGTGAAAGCCCAACAATGATAAAAAAAAATAGCTATTTGTATTTTTCATCATTTCTCTAGAGGTTCTGTAGTTGTGTACGATACTTGCTAGAAGGCCAAATTTCTTGAGACGCAACAAACACAACAGTTATCAATTTTTTTTTTAATAGCTCTCCATGAATATCAGTCAAACAGCTATTTAGTAGCTGCTATCAGCAATAGCTTTTTCTGTTTGCCTATACTCGGCGTAAATAGCTAGCCCTAAGAAAAGACTAAGGATAGCCGTTTCCAACAATACATACTAAACGTTTCCATAAATAAGCCTCCAAACTGAGGGAAACCTAATTTAATTTAAAAAAAACAAACAAACTTATAGCTGTTGCTAGATTGACTTAGCTTTTGGTAAAGAAAAACCACACTTCTATAGTTAGGCTGGCTATCAACAAAGCTGTAAGAATTATTGATTTTTGACTAGTCCACCAAAAGTGGGTTTTCAGACCAATGCTAAAATACCAAGAGGTGAGGAAGGGTAGATGAAAAAAAATCTTTGCAAAGAGTACAATGTGGTACATGGCTTATGCGCTGGTTGCAAAAAAAGGTCACTTCAAGTGTCTAAACCTGAAAAAAAAAACAATCAAAACACAGCGACAACTGACTGCAGATTGAAATTTGGAACTGGTTTCGTGTAGATCCACTTTTGGTTAATATATCTGAGTTATGTCTTGGTATTTGAAGGGCCGGCCTTTAAGATGCTGCCACTCAAAAAGAAAAAAAAAAAAAGAGTGTCTAACAGGTAGAGCACAATGCTTATTACTTACGGCCTTTTCTCTCTCTGAATAAAAAGCAATTGACACACACGGCTCATTAGTGAAGATATTTTTGTCAAAAAAGCCAACATTCTTTAAGCTCTGGCTGGAATCAATGATCCAACGGGAGAAACTATATCGAACGCTTGAGCTTGAGATACGCGCTGACACCGCTACTTTGCCAGTCTTAAACAAGCAAATTCGTTTTAAAATTCATGTCTTTGTAAGTTCTTTTGTTTGTATTTTATTTGTAACTATTTGATGTAAGACCGATTAACTGAGTTCTATCTATCTATATATATATATATATATATAACTCGGGCAGAACTTATTCCGACAGTGATAGAATAGGCTTCACATGAGAATAAGTCCTCTATATTTTTTGAAAACAACCACTCACCAGTAGTACCCAATGTTTGATAAAATCGACATTTAGTGCCTCCGATTGTAGTAGTTAAGTTTATTATCTGTAAAAAACTCTCAAAAAATTGAAAATTAAACGATATTGTTAGCTGATCTTTGTGATCAACGGGGTTTAGGTTTTGATTTCAAAATTGAAGACGCCGTTATTGAGTTTTTAATTTAACTTGACATCATACATATTCATAAAAAACGTAAAACTATTGATATTTGCATGAACTATTGTTTGGAAAATTCAACCTTTGCCCAGTTCAATTATTCAAGCATTACCAGTGGAATGATTACAATAGTGGCAATGCTATTATCAGGGAATGATCATGATAGTGGCTATAAGTCATGTTTTTCCACCACTAGCCAGACATGTAAAGGGTTCAACTAGCATTAAAAAACCTCCCCGCGTTTTTTAAAATTGCGTTGGTTTACTAACGTATGAATCTATCTATATATTTATATTCATTTCTGCTCCGCTCGTTTTCTGATTTTGGTCTTTTTCTTCCCTTCATCAACTAAACCCATCAATTCTAACCATTTAATTGAACCAATCTATTAATGCCCTCAACATTCAAAGTCTTGTCCTTCGAGGACATTTCCATCGAAACTCCCATCGAGGAAATTCCTAGTGTGGTAAAGCGCGTTAGAACTGGATTTAAATCTTACAAAACGCAGTGTCTAGAGTTTAGAAAGGGGCAGCTCAGAAATATTTATTATGCCATCCTTGACAACCTAGATTTGATATATTCCAGTATACAGCTCGACCTAAATAAGTCTCAATTGGAGACAGACTTGACTGAACTTGGCTTTGTGTTTAAGGAGATCACTTACTTTATTGAAAATTTAAACCAGCTGGCCAAGCCCGAATCTGTTGGAATTGAAATGGTCATGAAACCTGCCACTGCTTATATTTACAAGAACCCGTACGGTACTGTTCTTATTATATCTTCCTGGAACTACCCTCTTCTTTTGGCATTTTCGCCTGTAGTTGCTGCAATTGCTGCAGGCAACTCGGTTGTTTTGAAGTTTTCCGAGCTCTGCCCCAACACTTCTCGTACAGTTATCAAAATTCTCAGTACTGCTCTTGACTCTGACATTTTTACGGGTGTAACAGGTGCAATTCCTTAAAGCACCGTTCTACTTAAAGAGAAGTTTGACAAGATTATGTATACTGGTAACAGTAGTGTCGGCAGAATTGTTTCTCATGCTGCTGCTGAGCATCTTACACCTGTATTGCTTGAGCTAGGCGGCAAATCGCCTGTAATTATTACAAAAAACGCAGATTTGAAGCTTGCTGCAAGAAGAGTTTTGTGGGGTAAGCAGGTAAACGCAGGCCAAACTTGCGTTGCTCCTGATTATATTCTCGTTGATGCTGCTATCAAACCTCAATTTATTGCTGAGCTCAAGAAGGTTTATGAGGAATATTTTCCCAGTAATGACGAAAAAACTTGGACTTCCTACTCGCGCATAGTTAACGAGAGGCACTTTGATCGTGTTATTAATATTCTTAAGAGAACAGATGGTACCGTCATCGTTAGCGGTATTTATGACTCTCTTTCTAAGCTCATCACTCCCACTTTTATCGATAAGGTCAATTCTTCAGATGCTTTGATGGAGGTCGAGCTTTTTGGGCCTCTTATTGGCATAATCACTGTTAATTCCACCCAGGAGGCTATTGACTTTATCTGCAATAAACACGACACTCCCCTCGCACTCTACATTTTTTCCAACAACTCTAAAGAGCAGGAGGAAATTATTGCAAAAACTCGTTCCGGAGGTGTTGGTATCAACGATCCCCTAATGCACGTTATTCTCATAAACGCACCTTTTGGTGTTGGCGAGTCAGGTACTGGCGGGGGCTACCACGGCAAGTTTGGTTTTGAAGCGTTCAGTCATAGCAGAACTGTTTTCAACCAGTGCTCTTTTGTAGAAAAACTTTTGTCAATTAGGTACCCACCATATCTGGCCTGGAAACAAGTTATTTATCACAAGATGGCTGCGCGCAAGCCATGGTTTTCTAGAGAAGGACCTGTCAACAAGTCTTTCATTAGAAGAATTTTTGGAGTAAAGGTGCTGACTGTGCTCTTAATTACTATAGTGGCTTATGTCTACAAATTTTACAGTACGAAGGTGTAATTTTATGTGATTTTTTTTAGTCATTTTATCAGTTGAGATTGTGTAAAAATTTCGTTGAATGAAAAAGAATTGGCCAGAGAATGTGATTGTAATCTCATAAAGCCTTAGTAGCCTGGCGTACAAAATCAAGTTACCCTCAAAGATTTAAGATATAGGAAATAAATCACATTAAGTCACATGATACACTTACTTCAATAGGAAGCAGTCACATCACGCGCTGACATCAGCGTAATATATATAACTGAGTAAATAACAGCACTAATAAAAATTACCACCGCGACTCACATTTGCCTTTCCCTCACAAAAAATATTTCACTGCACTTCCGGAATCATGACATAATCGATGACTCACCAATTTTGGACACCCATACATAGCACCAGCGAAAACCCGGCTTGATCCTCGATTTCGTATACAATTTTTTTCCTTTTTTTTTTTTTTTTTTTTTTTTTCTCTCATTCTTCTCTCTTTCTCTCTTTCCCTCCCTTTTCCTCTTCTTCTCTTTTTCGTCGTCTCACGATACACATTACCACCACCTACGCAAAAATGAGTAACGAAGTTCTTGTTCTCCGTGCTACCCTTGAGGGACACAACGGTTGGGTCACTTCGCTGGCCACTTCTAGCAGCAACCCCGACATTCTCTTGTCCGCTTCCCGTGATAAGAGCTTGATCATCTGGAACCTTACTCGTGACGAGGAGGCTTACGGTGTTCCCAAGAGATCCCTTACCGGTCACTCTCACATCATTGAGGATGTTGCTATCTCCCAGGACGGTTCTTACGCCATTTCTGCTTCTTGGGATAAGACCCTCAGACTGTGGGATCTTTCTTCCGGTAAGACTTTAAAGAGATTTGTTGGTCACAGCGGCGACGTTTTGTCAGTGGCTTTCTCTCCCGACAACAGACAGATTGTTTCTGCTGGCCGTGATCGTCAGATCAAGGTCTGGAACACTCTTGGTGAGTGCAAGTACACTTTCGCCGACAACAAGGGCCACGGCGACTGGATCTCCTCTGTCAGATTCTCTCCTGATGAGAGCAAGGACTACTCTGCCATCATCTCCGCTGGCTGGGACAAGCTTGTCAAGGTAAGTTTATCATATTTTTATTTGCAGAAAAAAACAGTTGTCTTTTACAACACATCCTGCTTTTTTTTTTGATCAGATTTACGTGATGTTTTACTATATTTGCTACTTCAGACGGTGGAAACACCCATGAGACAATTAACACCTTAGTACCTGATACTCGATCTTAAAAATTGCATTTGTTGTGTTGAAAAAAAAAAAAGCTTTTTTTTCAAATCTTTTTGCTTGAAAAATTTACTAACTCGGCATTTTTTTCTACTAGATCTGGGACATCAAGAACCCCAAGCTCATTGCTGACAACGTTGGCCACACCGGTTACGTTTCTTCCATCACCATCTCTCCTGATGGATCTCTCTGTGCCTCTGGTGGTAAGGATGGCAACATCATCCTTTGGGACCTTAACGACTTCAAGCACCTCTACTCTTTGCCCTCTGGTGATGAGATCTACTCTCTGACCTTCTCTCCTAACAGATACTGGCTCTGCGCTGCCACCTCCTCTGGCATCAAGGTCTACGATCTCCAGAAGAGAACTCTCATTGATGAGCTTAAGCCCGACTTTGTCCTCCCCTCCGCCCACTCCAAGGCCCCCGAGGTCATCTCCCTTGCCTGGTCCGCTGATGGTCAGAACCTGTTTGCTGGTTACACTGACAACCTCATCCGTGTCTGGCAAATCATGCACTCCAACTAAAATATTTTTTAATGATCTAACAAAAAAAAACAAAACATCTGGTATATTTATGTACACTTTTTTTTTTCTTCTTTCTTCTGGTTATTTGCACTGTAGTCCTGTAGTTTTTTTTTTAGTTTCATTTTGATTAATACCCTTTCTGTATTTCTTTATATCGGGCTTTAGAAAATCTGTGAGCAAGCAACTGGAAGGGCTACTGCAGCAGCTGGTCCGAGATCATTTGCATGGCGCGCTCATCACCCTTGGCAATCTCTGGCTTTTCTAAGACGTCGGCGACACACTGCCAAGGATCCTTACTACCTCCCCACTGTAACAAATTGTTCTTAAGGTGCTCACCGGCCTCGCGCGAAATGGGATTTTTGCTAAAGCAATGCGCCCAGATGCGATCGGCGATGGCTCGGTCAAAAAGGTAGCAGTAGTAGCTGGCGCCGTAGCCGAAAAGGTGGCCAAACTGCGCCGGCCACATGGACTCGCGGTTAGCGGGAAAAAGACCATGGTCGGCCTCAAGCTCGTAAAAAGTTGACATGGTGTCGCGGTAGCCGCCGCTGGCATCGTGGTACGCTTGGTCCAAAAGCGCCAGCTTTATCTGGCTATAGGTTTCCGAATGTCGCATGAATCGGCGGTTGGCATTCTTGTACTTGTCAAAGATGGCGAGGGGCAGGGGCTCATTGGTCTCGTGGTGGCGTGCAAACAGTTGTACTACCTCGGGCGACGAGGCAAAGTTTTCCATAAGCACGGATGGCAGCTCGACAAAGTCGGTGACGCAGCGCGTGCCGCTGACATTGTGCAGCGCCGTGCGGCCCAGCATTGAGTGCATCGCATGGCCCATCTCGTGGAAGAGTGTCTCGACCTCGGAGAATGAGAGAAGACATTTTTCCTCATTGACAGTCTTAGTAAAGTCGCAGACGAGCGAAATGATGGGTAGCTGGAACGTTTGCCCAGTCTTGGTTTTGATGATGCCGTTAGCCCGCGCAGGCACATTAGCGAGCGGGTCAAGGGCGCGAATCTCGTCATTCTCATCCTCAAAGATGCGTCTTGAACACCGCACGGTGAAGTGTGCTGGATTGGGCGACTTGCCTGGCCGCTGAAATAAGTCACAGTAGATGATACCGATGCGGCCATCGTCCTCACTAATAACGTCGAGTCGGCGCACGTCATCGCGCCAAATCTCACCGGGTTTTGTTTCAACTGGGACAAATCGGATGCCGTAAATGTTTTGGAAGAGCTTAGAAAGACCCTGCATTACGCTTCCTAAAGAAAAGTACTGGGGGATAATGTCAAGCTCGGCAGAGTTGAGGGTCTCCCAGTACTTGTAGCCAAAGTATTCCCGGTCCCACGCCTGAAATTCCTCGGTTTTGTTAGGAATATCAGTTGCAGCGTCTTTCAGAGTCTTAAGCTGAGCAATTTCCTCTCTTGCCAAAGGATAAATCTGGTTTGCCAAACCTTGCAGAAACTTCTTGACATTGTCGGGGGACTTAACCATTTTATCGTGTAGTTCATACTCGGCGTAACTGGACTTACCCATTAGCTTGGCGAGATTCTGGCGCGCAGTGAGGAATGACTCAAGTGTCTTGACTTGGTTAGGCTCAGCTCGACGACGCTCAAGCCAAATCTTGCGGCGGATATCTTCGTCCTTGACATACCGTAACGCCATCAGTGCTTCATTACCAGTCGAAGGAATGTATGCGCGACCAAAGCGCTTTGTAATCTTTATGTTTTGTTCCTCGAGGTCGGCGAGCTGTTTACTAGGAAACGTAAGATATTGGTTCACGGGAACGTTTGCATTATTCATAAACTGCTGACCTTCAACCGAAATTTTACTGGAAAGGTTAATAAATTCAGTTGGGTCCTTGAGATCAATACCCGACTTTTTAAAGTCGGCCAGCAGCAGCTTGCCAACCATCTTTTCCTCCTCTGTGAGGCTGTTGAAAATCTCTGGCGTACCCATAACAGTCTCGAGCATCTGATACAGCTCGACCGACGTATTTAGGAAATTCATAAAATCAAACATGATCTCGTGCGACTCTTGGGCCGCCTGGACGAACCGCGGGTCAGGGTGAGACATGCGCACAAAGCCAACCAGATCAATTACCTGACAGAGAATATCACTTAGTCTATCGAGGTTTCTGATATTATCTCTAAGCGAGCTGATGGACGCTCCATTGCCGATGATATTGACTGTGAGCGACTGCGCTTGTGTCAACGACACCTGCGTAAACTTGCGGATACCCTCAGGGCTGGTCAAGTAGGGATTATCAAAAATACCAGTTTGATTATCGGCCGAATCAGAATGCTTGTTATTGATGCTGAAATCGGTCCAAAACTTGTTGTTGTCAAAAATCAGACGCAGGGTCTCGTCGTCATGCTTGGACGTGGAGATCTGGGGATGAAGGAACTTTGCAGTACTATTATTATTGGGGTGGACCTGGGTAGGTTGGTGTTGACAAAGTCGCGCTGTTCTGTGCAACCCCCGCCAAGAAGATCGCGTTTTCACAATATTAAATAGTGGCCGGGTGCTGAGTCGCTGCATCTTCGTGGTGTCTATAGGTCTGGTATATATACAAAATGTCAGTTGATGGTGACTCGATGGGCTCTAGAAAGAGTTGGCCGGCGACGACAAAAAATATATATATCTATATGAAAATGTTGCAAATCGACTCGCAAAGTCATAAGGTTGGTAAATTAAGTCACAAGTCTTAACAAACTAACTGATATATCGCGACCCAACACAAGACTTCAAACAAAAAGCGATAATAAACAAAACTTAAATATATTGTTGCTCGATTATTGACTAAGTATAGTTATATACAAGTGGACTAATTTTCCACGGGGCGATTCTTTTTAGTATCGCTTGCAAGCGAAATCGCTGGCGAAACTGGCTTGACCTCTTCAAGCACATTAATGTCCTTATTCTCTTTACGAGCTTGAAGCGCTTTTTCCAGCTTTTCCAGCTCAATGTCAGCATTTTTTGCAAGATCCGCGTAGCCACAGCCCTTGGCCCGCAGCCGTGACTCGCGTAGCAGCTCTGATGCCTTGTCGAGATTGCCCTTATGCAGCGCAATCACACCCAGGCCGTACGTGGCCAAGGCCTGCACATCATCAATATCGCTATCGCGGCGCAGACGACTAGGAAGCTTTTTAATGAGGCTCAAAACGGCCGAGAAGCATGCGCTGGCCTGACCCATCGAAATCTGTGCGAGCTCCGCTGCATTCTTAATCTGGCCATCCGAAGACATAGTCGGCTTCTTTTCGTAATCACGAACTTCTAGCTCCTCTGCCTGTAAATAGAAGATGGCACCGGCGTTGTAAAACGACATGAGCGTCTCGCTAGCGTCGTAGCCACTGACGGCCATCCACTCGGTTGATGTCAGCTTAGTCTGGATAGCAAGGCCAATGTCGCCTGTAGCGATGCACAGCGCGACAAACATGTCTCTGGCATTGAAAAGTTCGTCTCTGAATGGCTTCCATGCATCGGCGTAGTCATTGTTCACCTCACCATCTAGTGACAGCGGAATATTGATATTTCTTTGCTTGTTGCTGCCATTGATCATCTTAGCAAGCTCCGGTGACTTCTTAGCAACTTCATCCTGCGCAAGCCGAAAATGGACCATCAAGCCAATTTTAGCTAGTTGAGGGTTGGTTGCCGACTCGAGGTAGGCGGTCTTCAGGGCAACACGTAGATCACGCTGAATAATATGCGGTCTCAGCTCCATGGGGATTACATTTTCATCGGTAAGTGCAGTAATGTAAGCAATTCCAAGCTCCTTGTAGACCATCTTGGCCTCATTCTTCATGTCGAGCTTCTCGTACATTTCAGCAATCTTAAGCTGCAAGCCTGTATATTCATCGCTAAGGGCATGGAGCCCAACTTTGTCGGCTTCTTCGAGGGCCTCTAAATAGTGAAACAAGGCGGTTTTGTAGTCAAACCCGCCAGCAGCGCCCTCCGCATAGAGCCCCTGGCGAAGCTTGTCGGCAACTTCAGGAGGAAAATGATGAAAAGTAAGGAACTTCCAGTAACCGTAGGCAGCGGCAATCGCGACTAAACCTGAGTAGAGCAAGAGCTTGCCTAGACGCGACTTGCGAGGCGGAGGCGGCGGGAACATGGTGGTGATAGATTGTTTGCAAAGCATTGTTTGCTGAGCCGGAAAGCGCCGGGCTGCCGCAAGCAACGGCGTGTTTACCCTTGCAACAGGTGCGTGCCGAATAAGTCTGAGGCTGCGCGACATCATGATAGTTCAATGTATTGGTTGGTGGTTGGTGAGGTAGGAAGCTAAAAGGGAAAAAAAAATTAAAAAAAACACAAGTCATTTAGAAAAGAACCAAAAGTTGGCAACGACAGCAGCATTAATATACATATCAGAGAACAATTATATATAGATGAATTAACAAACAAAATAACTTAAAATACCATAACGTCGTAAGAATAAAAAAAAAAAAATAATAATAAAAATTAAATGAAAGAGAGAGAACGGGAATATCAGACGTAATCATGGGGACGGTCCGAGTTCTTCTAAAGTCGAGGTGACGTCAACGGCCCGAAGAAGGGCCCGCAGCAGTAGTAGGCTCTTCAGGCGGGGGTTGACGCACATAATTTGGGTTATTTTCTAAGCTAGTATTGTTAGTAATGTCACGGCCCGTGGTTGGGCGCGGGGCCGCGCTCGAAATGCTTTGCTCCTCTTCCTCTCGGCCACTAGAACTTAGACGCCTTAACTCGCGCTGCGATATATTGCTTTGATGCTCATATAGAGCTCTATCTTCGGATTCTTCATCTTCGTCAGAAACCTCTTCGTAGACTGGCAGCCGCGGGTCGCGTATGTATGCGGGCTTTACGTGCGTGGGGTACGGCGGCGGCGGGTTACTACTCTCCTCCATCTCCCGCGCGGCCAGCTCGTCGCGCTCCGTGGTCTGGCGTGGCGGGTTGCGAAACAAGTTGATGTTAAAGAGGGGGAATGTGTAGCCTGTGCGCGGAGCTGCGGCTGGGGTGTGCTCATCACTAACCCGGTTTTCCAGATCAAGACGCAGTGCCTCGTTGCGATTAACAGCACGTTTCTCTAGCTCACGCGCACGCCGGCGCTTTACAATTACAACCCGTGCTATGATTCCAAGTATAATGAGACCAAGAAGGAGAAAAAAGAGGTAGAGGTACTTGAGGTTGTTAGACCCAGTGTTTGTTGTTGGGATGTCGAGCCGATAAACAGTTGAGTTACTGGCAGTGGAACTAGCAGAGGACAGCGGCGGCTGCGTCGAGCTTGCAGGCACATTGGTAAAGTCAGTGACCGGCGAAGTAGAATATAATGAGGATGATGCAAAGGTAGTTGTCGGTACAAAGACGATATTCCGCTCAAAGAGATCCGGTTCTGCCAAGACCAGTGACCGTAACGACATTGTTAGATACAAGACAAGTATGACGAAACAACAACAAAAAGAAAAAAACAAAGTCGAAAGTACGCCGCTGGTAGTGGACAGACAGCGGGAATGCAGAGGTAAAAAGGGCGGTAGGCAGCGGGGTTGTCGTTGGTGGTCTTCGTTTGAATAAAAAGCAGAAGGAACAACAGAACTGGCAGTCGGGAGCAGACATTCAGGGAGCAAAAACAAAAAAAAGCTGAAAGGCGGGCACAGAAAAAACCATCACCAAAAATGACAAAGCAAAATGCACCAGAATCGTCAAAAAGAAAATGATTTATTATTTCTAGAGCTGGAGTAGTCTTTTTCAAGTATATATGTTGACAAGAAAGCACAGATAATGATGACTGCAGAACCTTGGACGTGCGCCTGCCCTGCCCTGCCTTGCCTTGCCTCAGTCATAGTCAGATCAAGTTTTTGTTTTAGTACATGATGATATTTATTCAAACGAAGACCACCAGTAACTACACACATGCTTCTCGTACAAACCCACGGTCGACTGGACTCCAATTTTCGTCTCCTTTTTTTTAATTTTTAACCTCTGTAGAGAATGATCTCTAGATGTAGCAGCCATTGGCTAACAGAGCATTCTACCACGCGTAGCTACCCTTGCTCTGCCCACTTGATCAATATACAACCCTAGCCCTGAATATATTGCTTCGTTTCTGCCGGGTGGTTTTTGCCAATTCGTTGCCATTTCGTTGCCATTTCTTTCTCTCCTTTTTCTTCTTCTTTCTCGACTCACTTTTTTTTTTTTTTTTTTGGTGCCTTTGAACAATAATAGAACCACTACTACTCTAACCACCATGGGAAAATTCACTGACTTAATATTCCATCCCTCCGAGCTGCGCGCAATCATCCAGTACAAGGTCTTCCCGCCAGTTCTGTATCCCCGCGACCCGACACTTGAGTCCCCCACCCTCCAGCGCTGCTACGAGCTGCTGAATCTCACCTCGCGCTCTTTTGCTGCTGTGATCCAGCAGCTCCACCCTGAGTTGAGAGATGCTGTTTCTCTTTTCTACATTATCCTGCGT
>JAJMRT010000464.1:0-18193 GCA_030558065.1 Geotrichum phurueaensis | reverse complement strand
ATCTCTGCTGATTTCTCATACAGAGTCTAACTTTAATGTCTTGTTCTAGCTCTTTCCAATAACCCCTTGTCCACCAAGATCAAGCATGCCGACACCGTTTTCTCGGCTTTCACAACTACCAAATCAATGACTTCTCTCAAGTCATCACGAGCAGGCCACGTTCTAGAGTTACAGTATGGATCTGATGCCACGCTTATCGGTGCCAACATTCTTGATTATCGTTTAGAGCGCTCTCGTATTACCAAAGTTCCTACTGCTGAGCGTAACTTTCACGTCTTTTACTATCTGATCTCAGGTGTTGCCGACTCTGAACGTGAGCATTTGGCTCTTGATGAGCTCCATTCTGCTAAATACAAGTACCTTGGCCATCACGCGCAGTTACGTACACCAATCGATGACAAGCAAAAGTTTTCGCAACTCAAGGCGTCGCTCAAAGCCCTCGAGTTTTCGCGGGCTGACATTGCAAACATTTGCCAAGTTTTGGCTGCCATTGTTCACATTGGTCAATTGACTTTTAAATCAACGGGCTCAGATGGTACGTCTGGCCCGTCGGCACTTGTCGATAATGTGGAGACTCTCGAATATATTGCCAGCTTCCTCGGAGTCAGATCTAATCTTCTCGAAAACGCATTGAGTTACAAGACTGTCTACATCAAAAATGATCGCGTAACCCTAGTCCTGGACCAGAAGGGTGCTCGTGAAAACGCCGATGAACTCGCCAGAGCGCTTTATACCATGCTTTTTATGTGGATCATGGAACAGATTAACTCATCACTTTCACAAGACAGAAATGTTGCCTCGACTACTGGTCTTCAAACTCTTGTCGATAACACTATCTCTGTAGTCGACTTTCCTGGTTTTACCACTTCAACATCAGTACCTACTATCGACAAGCTTTTGCACAACTCCGCTAATGAGATTCTTTACAACTACTTGCTCAAATCTTATTTTGAACTCCCCGTTGAAAAGTTTCTTTCTGAGGAGGTCACTGTCCCCATTTCGGAGTACTTTGATAACTCCGACACGGTGCGAACCCTTTTCCGCCATTCGCTGGGTGCTCTTTCTGTCATTGACGACTATTCTAGACGTGAAAAGGACGATCAAGCACTTATGGAAACTTTCCGCAAGAGGTATGACAGAAATCCCTCTCTTGATGCTGTATCATCCAAGCGCTCATTCACAGTCCGCCATTTCTCTGGTGAGGTTGAATACATGGTCGAAGACGGCTTCTTGGCTTCCAACTCTGACGTTATTTCTGGTGATATCATCAATTTGTTTACTTCGTCTTCTTCTTCAGACTTTTTACAAGCGGTTTTCAGCTCTGCAGCTGTTGTTGACTCCAAGTATGGCTCAGATGTCGTTCGCGCCCATCTTTCTTCCAAGCCCCTAAGAGCGCCTTCAACCGTTCGCAGAAACAACACCATTGACAAGCCTAATAAAAAGAAAAAGCTCTCATCTAAGAGCAATGCATGCGGTCAATTCGTTACAGCCATTGACAACCTTATCGACTCTTTTGAAGGAGCAAATCCATATTTTATTTTGTGTTTGAAACCTAATGATCGTCGTCAAGCAAAAAATATTGATGCTCGTTGTGTTCGTCAACAAATCAAAGCTTTTGGCATTCCTGAAATTGCGCAACGTGTCAAGCAAACAGATTTCTCAGTGTTTTTGCCATTTAACCAGTTCATCCGTTATTCGCACGCTGATGGGGCTGTTGAAGACCCTGGCGTTAGTGAACGAGAACAAGCCATTCGACTCATCCAAGGCAGAGGCTGGTCGGAGCGTGATGCACGCTATGGTCTTTCTGGCGTTTTTCTCTCTGAGAACGCTTGGCTTCAGCTCGTAGATCCCAACATGAGCTTTGTTGAGAACGCCAATCAACGTTATGATGCTGGTAATCCGTACGTACCTTACGGCGAAGGGGATGGCTACTACTACGATGCTGACAACAAGTCTCTTAATGCTACTGGTGGTGACATGTTTCGTTTTAATGACTCCAAATCTGTTTCCAAAGAAGCCTTTATACATGCCAAGGATGTTGGCGAGGGTGACGAAGACGAAGTCGATATTGTCAAGGTAACCAGAGCCAGAAAAACTTGGATGTTTATTGTTTGGTTGCTCACCTGGTGGATTCCTGACTTTTTTATCAAATTTCTTGGAAAAATGCCAAGAAAGGATATTCGTGTTGCATGGAGAGAAAAAGTCGCCATCAACTTTCTTATTTGGCTTAGTTGTGCGGCAGTTATTCTTTTCCTTGTTGGTTTCCCTATTCTTATTTGCCCTACTCAGCATGTTTTAACTCCGGAAGAGATTACTGGTTATTCGTATAACAATAATCCTGATAAGACCTATGGTGCTATCAGAGGTTACATTTTTGATCTGACGAAATTTGCTCCTGGTCATTATCCCTCAATTGTCCCTACTAAGAGTATTCTTGATTATGGTGGTAAGGACATGTCAGATCTTTTTCCTATTCAACTGTCAGCTGTTTGTGAAGGTACCAATGGTTCTATCGATCCTGCTCTGGTCTACGGCTCTGCTCTCAACTACACCGACACTAATGCCCAGTATCATGATTTTAGATCATTTTTGAACGACTCTCGCCCAGATTGGTATCTTGAGCAGATGATGTTTCTCAAGTCCAACTACAAGAAATCGTACATGGGTTACACAAGAAAGCACATTAAGGCGTTAGTTTCAGACAAAAAAAGAAATGTTGCCTCAATTAATGGCTACTTGTATGATGTTACATCATATCTTGCCGGTGATGTCTCGATCCGTGTTCAAGATGGTAAGGAGGCTCCCACCGACATCAACCGTCAGTTCATGGATTCTGGCCTGATGACTTTATTCCAGTCGTTTAACGGGCAGGATATCACTAATAGGTACAAAACACTTCCAATGGACATTAACGTGCGCAACAGAATGAACAGATGCCTCAATAATGTTTTCATGATTGGTAAGGTAGATACGAGAGACTCAGTTAGGTGTATGTTTGCTCGTTACTTTCTTTTGGCCATCTCCATTTTTTTGGTTACGATCATGTTGTTTAAGTTCCTTGCAGCCCTGCAGTTTGGTAAAAAGACTTATCCTGAGGATCTCGATAACTTTGTCATGTTGCAAGTTCCTGCTTATACAGAGGATGAGGAATCCTTACGCCGTGCTATTGACTCCCTGGCTAGAACCAAGTATGATGACAAACGAAAGCTTTTAATTGTTATCTGTGATGGTATGATTGTTGGTGCCGGTAACGACCGTCCCACTCCTCGTATTGTTCTTGATATTCTTGGTTCTTCTAGAGATGTAAATCCTCCTGCTCTTTCTGTTGAAGGTCTTGGTGAAGGTCAGCAGCAACACAATATGGGCAAGGTTTACTCTGGTTTGTACGAGGTGCAAGGTCACATTGTTCCCTACATTGTTTTGGTTAAGGTTGGTAAGCCGACTGAAATCAATAAGCCTGGTAACAGAGGTAAACGTGATTCTCAGATGCTTCTGATGCGCTTTTTGAACCGCGTCCACTACAACTTGCCCATGTCTCCTATGGAACTTGAGTTGTACCACCAGATTCAAAATGTTATCGGTGTCAATCCTGCTTACTACGAGTACTTGCTGCAGGTCGATGCTGATACTATGGTCAGTCAAGAATGCGCTTCCCAGATGGTTGCTGCTATGAATAACAATAGCAAGGTGCAAGCTTTGTGTGGTGAGACTAGTTTGTCTAATTCCAGATCATCTATCATCACTATGATGCAGGTTTACGAGTACTACATTTCTCATAATCTTGCAAAGGCTTTTGAGAGTTTGTTTGGCTCCGTTACCTGTTTGCCCGGTTGTTTCTCCATGTACAGAATTTATCAGACTGGAAGTGGTAAGCCTGTGTTTGTTTCTCATCCCATTGTCCGCGATTACTCTGAGAACCGAGTTGATACGTTACATATGAAAAACTTGTTGCATCTTGGTGAGGATCGTTATCTGACTACCCTACTTCTTAAGCATAATTCTCAATACAAGACCAAGTTCTTGAGAATTGCTGAGTGCTGGACAGTCGCGCCTGATACTTGGAGTGTTTTCCTTTCACAGCGTCGTAGATGGATTAACTCTACTGTGCATAACCTGTTCGAACTGATTCCCTTGTCCCAGCTTTGTGGTTTCTGCTGTTTTAGTATGAGATTCATAGTCATGCTTGATCTGCTTTCTACAATTGTGCAGCCTGTGACACTTGGTTACCTTGTTTATCTTTTCTATCTGATTGGATCGTCGCCTGACAACATTCCTGTTACATCTATCATTTTGCTTGCTGCTGTTTACGGTCTGCAAGCCCTAATTTTCTTGGTGAGAAGAAAGTGGGAGATGATTGGTTGGATGGTTTTCTACATTTTTGGTCTTCCAATTTTCTCACTGGCGGTTCCTCTTTACTCTTTCTGGCATATGGATGATTTCTCCTGGGGTAACACTCGTATTGTTGTGGGTGAAAAGGGTAAGAAAGTTGTTGTCACGACTGAGGGCAAATTTGATCCCGCTGATATTCCTCTCCAGAGATGGGCTGAATACCAGAGCGAGGCCTGGAATCACTACAACAATGAGGTGGCCAAGGGTGGTGCTACGAGTACGCTTGCCGATGCTGAAAGTATTGCGGGTCGTTCTTACACTCCCTCGCAGAATGTGCTTGCCAAATCCGTTTACTCCATGCCCTATGACTCTCGCGCCCCGAGTAGAATTGGCGTTTCTGGTGGTAGTGGAGAAAACTACGAAATGTCTACCAATATCCCATCGGATGAGGTCATTACTGCTGAGATTAAGGAAATTTTGAGTACTGCTGATCTCATGACTGTAACCAAAAAGTCGATTCGCCAGTCATTGGAGGCTAAGTTTGGCGTTAAATTGACGGCAAAGAGAGATTACATTAATTATGTTACCGAGGCGGTGCTTACTGGTGAATTATAGTCTGATGGCAGAAAATTTAGTTGAAAAAACTAAAATTTAGTAATAATAAGAAGGAATTTTATTTTTGTTATATTTATTGATATAAGAACAGTGTTAAAAAAAAAAAAAAAAAGTAGTGCATTTAAAATATATCTATACCTGTGTGTGTTTATTGATTTTCAGATAAATGAATCGTTCATCAGATGTCAACACCTTTGCTAGGCTTGAGTAGAAAGCTAGCCATTTCAGAGAAAACAGTGATTGAATCTCGATAGGTCATAATTGATGGTAAGATAAAATATATTGTAACAGTCTAGTATGCATTTATACGGTACTGCCTTTTTGTTTTTTTTGAGAGAGAGACAGAATGGTTTCAAAAATAATGTCAAACCTGAACAAAAAAAAAAAAAAAGTAAAAAAAGATTTAATTTGTTCATTTTCAATACTTTTATTATAGAAAAAAATGAAATTAGATTTATAAAACTTTTTTATTTTTATTTTGAAGGAGTGCTACAAATGTATGTGGGCATTTGTAGGGCTCCTGGGGTTATCTACATGTGAGTAAGGATTAAAAGCCCTATCAAAAAATGTTCCAGTTTTTCTGGTGTAATTTTTTTTTTTTTTTCACAAATTTTAAATTTTTGCGCGACTTTATAACAGGGATCTAGCCAACTAGCTTGTTCTATTCCGTTGCCAGTGCTTTGCCAGTTTCAATTTTTTTTTGTCTAACAACTTTCATTAAATTCATTTTTATAAACTTACTGGTTGCAGGTCGCATATTCTTAGAATAGGTTTTCTCAACCACTTGTGAGTAGACTGGTATGAATTAATTGATCTCCCGGTATTCATATATCGCGTCATTATCTATAGTTGTTTGGAATTTTTTTTTTTTTTTTTTTTTTTTGGTTTTGATAGCTGTTGCCAGTGTAGACAATGATGCTGTTCATCAGGTTAATGATTATGAAATATCACAAATAATCTCCTAACTTCAAGATAACAATATTTTTTTCGAAAATCACGTAATTTCATGAAACTAATAAAGTCACATTCTTACCACACAACGAAATTTTTATCACTCGAAGTGTCATTTCTACTCAAAAAAAAAATCTCTAGGATAACAGAATTTTTTTTTTTTTCACATACTCTAGACGCCTTTTTGAGTTGTTTGGTCATGCCTTCTTTTTATCAAGTTTAGGGGTCAACTCATTATTTTTGCCAATGGACATCTTTGTTACAATCATATTTAATTTGGTGGAGCTAGACTCTCTTACTACTAGTTAAAATATTTTTGTCAAAGTTAGGTAAGAATTCCCACTTAACATAAGGCTGCTTCAAATGTTTTTTTGATTTGCCTAGTTTAGGAGCTTCTGCACTGAAAAGGTCTCGAGGTCAAGCCTACCATGGACTAGGTTGAGTTGCACTCTTGTCGTCAGAAAACCAATTCGGTTCAGTGTATTAGGAAAAAACGAAATAATACTTTGGGCTCACACGCCTTTAATGAGAGGCTAGAGACTTAACAATCTTTAATTACTTGAATGTGTCAAATGCTACTGCAAGTATTTTCCTCAGATTCTAATCAAGTGGCTCTTCCAGCTTGGTTTTGTGACTCAGCCGAAGTCTATTAATTGGTAGAGAAACAAGGCCAATGTTAAACTCGATGACATTAGGCTTACTCCTAAGAACTTTAGCCAGCTCGAGGGTAAAATCTTGGTCAGCATTGCTTGTGTCCGGGATACTGCTGCCTAATTGTCATCTTGATGCTCTGGCCCGTTTGGGTTTTGGGTTCAAACCCTTGAAAGGGACATGAATGTCAGCATACGTAATACCAATGGTTAGATGTAAATAGTGTTTACTGTACTAGCGTTAAGAAGCTACATGACAAAAGTAGCACAACAGAACGGTGAATAAAAAAAAAACATTTTGTTTCAGTAACCCTTAAGCTCAGTTAAACTGATAAAGCACGGTAACCAACGTGTATTCAAGATCTTAACTTTTGCTGGCAGAATAATTGAATATGGGGAAGTTTTGACGTCATCAAATATACAGAAAACTTGAATAAAATACCAATATTTTGTACAACGTGAAATTTCTTGATGCGCAAAAGTCAGTTTATAAGCGCATCTTCATATATTTATGAACAGAATTTTCCATCTGTTCAATAATTTCAATTGAAAAAAGTACAGTAAATATACGCTAAAAGAAAACCAAAAAAAAACAACAAAAAACGCCGTATTAATAAATGATAACAACAGTTACTATGCGAAGATTGATATTGAGTAACTATTTACAAAATCTAAGCCGATATGAGAGATTGGCGACAATCTTTATTCAAGTAAACAGCTGCCTTGAAAAAAATCACAATGTGATTGTAAAAACAAAACAAAACTTACTTAGTAATGTAAAAGCTAAAAAAGAGAAGCGGTAGATTAGAAGCTTTAGCAAATGAATAACATTAATCCTGAGTAGAAGAGTAAGAAATTAAATAATGCTAGCTCTTTACTTAGAAAAAAGCTGCATGACAGGCTGTTCATCTATAGATAGATAGATAGATAGATAGATAGATAGATACTCAGTTTGATGTCCTCACATCAAATAGTTACAAATAAAGTTACAAACAAATGACATGAAAAGAAGACGTGAATTTGAAAACCATTTGTCTCTATAAGACTGGCAAAGCAGCGGTCTTAACGTGTATTTAAAAGCCAAACGTTCGATGGCGCCAAAATTTCCATCCATAATTTTGTGTGTTAAAGAAAACCTGCAATACATGACACTCAGTAGATCAACATAAGTGATTGAAACTCAGTAAAAACTTGACAAGCTGTTCTAATTAAGCAAACCATCAAAAAAAAAAAATTTTTTTTTGCGTTAATGATTCTAAAGCTTGACCTCCGCTTCAAGGCCCTTCTTGGTACCAAAAACTATAAGAGAAAGCATTGATTCAAACCACTACTCAACTATATAATCAAAATATTCCGTCTATAACGCTTGATTTGTATAAAGGAAGGTCCTCTCAACAAGTTAAATAGAATGTACTTCAAGATGGTGTAAGTAAGATTTAAATTAAAAAAACTCATTGATTGATTGATTATTTTTGCCCGGTCAATCAGCATATTATACAAAATTATATATAAAAGGGATTACTGACTGAATGTGTGATATGTATACAGGCAGTGTCTCACAACCGTGAAGATCGCTGTTTGACCAATTTTTGTTTTATAAGCTTTTGCTTTAATTGCCAAGTTCACTTCACCATTTCCCGGATTGCTGAAAATTCTCGTCTTAATACTAGTTTGTCAGTATCAGACCTCCTAATAAAAAAGTCTTTTTCAAGTTAAAAACGTCGGAGATTGACAATCCACAATAGGCTTGCAAGTACTCCTAAAAAAGATTCTTAACGGCGGTGTGTTTGTTCGAGAGGTTAATGCCTCTCGATATCCAGAACTTGTAGCTCTGGGTTGGTAGCTCGTTACCTATATATATATATATATATATATTTTTTTTTTGTCTATCTTCTGTGTTCAACAAGCCACCTCACTACTCAAGCATTACCCTGAGTAGAGAGTTACGTAATCCGTTAAAATTTTTTTACCATTTTTAACCACCCTCTAGGGGTGATGAGGTCCTGTTGCCAGAATTCTGATCTGTCCTTTCAAATCACCTTTGTCGCTGAAATTTGGAAAGAATTGATGAACCGTCTTTTATTTAAACTTCAGGTACGCCATTGAAATCTCATTTTTGTTGTTGTCATGATCCACCTTAGATGTTGAAGAAAAGATGAAAACAACAAGGATGGGATATTCAGAATGAGGCAGATAATGCTCATTTGCTGCCGTATCTTGAATTTTCCTCTACAGATATTTGATGAGTTTAGCATTATCCAAGAACGGTAAAACAAAAATTCTGAAGGTAAAAAAATGCTAAAATATGTGCAATGGCAAACAAATTAAGCAGACTACTTTAATTAATATATCTTGACACTTTGGCCGAGTTGGTCTAAGGCGTCCGACTCAAGAGTAATCTTTCACTGATTGCAGTGCATTCGGATCTCGTAAGAGGCGTGGGTTCGAATCCCACAGGTGTCAATTTTTTTAATTTTTTAGTTTTTACTGAGACCAGAATATACATAATTGTGTATATATCAGCATAGTTTTTCAGCCTTGTCCTTATCCCATATTTTCAATGTCCCGTTTCAAGCTTCAGCAGCAAAATTTTTAAATACGGAACACCTCACACGACAACGACACCACCTATAAGCTTTTTCGCAATGGTAGTCGATACAAAGTCTAGTAAAAAGACTAAGTCCAAGAATCAGTGGCGCCGTGAAAAGGCGAAACAGAAAAAACTTGCCGAAAAGCAGGGCAACGGCGATGCAGAGCTGACCGGCGTGGTGGCTGAATCAAAGGTGCCCGAGTCTTTGCCTGCACCCGATACTCAACAGGAATCGGCCACGAATGTGAATGGAAACACAGCAAAACTTCCGACGCAATATAATAATGACTTTGTCGAAAATGACATTGAGGTAGCCTTGAATGACCCTCAATTCGCGCAGTTCAAGAGCATTCTAAACAGATTCCAGGTCGAAGAAGAAAATGAACAAGAGGACAGTCAACATGTGTTTTTAAGTGATGATGATGAGCAGGGCTACCAATCAGACGAAGATGATGGGGCTAATGCGCAAAGCAGCAACAAACTTGGCAAAAAGAAGCTACGACACATGAACAAGATTCCGCTGGCCGACCTAAAAGCACTGGCGCCTCGGCCCGACGTTGTTGAATGGTACGATGCTGACGCACCGGATCCATTGCTATTAGTGGAAATTAAAAGTCAGAAGAATGTTGTACCAGTTCCGGAGCATTGGATGAGCAAGAGCGAATACTTGTCTAGTAAACGTGGTATCAAGAAGGCGCCATTTGATCTGCCCCCATTCATCAAAGCAACGGGAATCATGGACATGCGCGACAACACCAAGGAAGACGAGCAAACATTAAAACAAAAGACACGAGAGCGAGTACAGCCCAAGATGGGCAAGCTTGATATTGACTACCAGAAACTACATGATGCATTTTTCAAATTCCAGGTCAAGCCGCGATTGTTTAAAGTCGGTGAGGTCTATTATGAGGGCAAAGAAAACGAAAAAGACTACTCGCATTACCGCCCTGGCAAGCTATCAAAGAAGCTAGTGGAAGCATTAAATATTCCACCCAATGCTCCGCCACCTTGGCTGCTTAACATGCAGCGGTTTGGTCCGCCACCAAGCTATCCTGGCCTCAAGATCCCAGGTCTCAATGCGCCAATCCCTCCGGGTGCCCAATGGGGATTTCAACCAGGTGGATACGGCAAGCCTCCTCTAGACGACCATGGAACTCCTTTATATGGTGATCCTTATGGTTTAACTGCACCAATTGAGAAAGAGAGTCGCGGTCTACCTATTGAAAAGCAAAACTGGGGCCAGCCGCTAGCTGAAGAGTTTGAAGAAGAAGAAGAGGAGGAAGAAGAAGAGGAAGAAACTGGCGGTGATGAGGCCGAAGGCGTTGAAAATGCTGGTTATGTTGATGAAGAAGTGGCCGCTATCGTCGACAGTCATGAAAAGGACGGCGACTTTGAATTGCGGAAGAGTAACAAGGACACCGAAGAAGTGCAATTTGATCCTAATAGAAAGCTTTTCCAGGTGTTGGAACAGAAGACTTCGACAACTGGTGGATTTATGGGCAACCAAATGACTTATGACATTTCAGCCCTTGGCGGTTCTGATACAAAGCAAGAGAAGGAATATGAAGTGTCAATCGACCCTGACGCATTTAATGAGGACGGGGACATTACAAAAGAGGAGATTAACCGTCAGTATCAAGAAGAGATTGACCGTGAAAAGTCTGGTAAGGAAAAGTTTCAAGAAGATTTATCTGATTTGATTGCAACCGAGTCTAGAAAGCGTGCGGCCAGAGAAGAGGAAAAGCGTGTAAATAAACGACGCAATACCCGACGATAGCAACTAGAATCTGAATTGCTTGTAAATATTGGATAGACGTATGATGGGGGGTCATTGGCTTTATGTAAACATATTTAATTGAATTGAATTGATTTTTTTTTTTTCTTTTTTTAATTTCGCTTCTTCTGAGCATTGACCTTCGCCTCGGAGACCTTTTTTTTCAGCTCGTTCCAGGCCTCTTCAGGGCTCTTGCCGCTCGAGTTGGACTCCTGCATAGCTTTAAAAGCCTCGGGATCTAGCAAATCCAGTTGTTAATGAAAATGAAATTTAATGGAGTGGATTTTAATACGTACCCATGCTCTCGAGCTTGTCTAATAGTTTGGGCATCAGAAAGACCATTCCTAGAGAGACAATCATCAGCAAAATCATTGGAGATTTGAGCATTTTAAATAGACTGAAACCCTCGCGCTCCTCAATGTAATCATTTCGGATAACAGGTTCCAAAGTGATGGGATAATCCATCACAGGACCGACATCTTTCTGCCAGTCGTGACCAGCAAACAGCTTGTTCACAAGCACCTGATCCTTAAGGACAACAACGCGGTAATCAGATTCAACAGTAAGTGTAATTGACTGAAGATGTAGCACATAAGAACCAAGAGAAACGTTCGAAAATGTAAAATGTCCGCTCTTTTGTAAAAACGTCTCTATCGGTGCAGCATCTGGCCCCAGCAGCATTAGCGTCGTCGTCTGGAAATCGGTAGCTGTGAGGGGCAAGATGGACTCATCAAGCTGACCAGAAATGGTGTAACCACTGCACAAACAAGAAAAAAATGCAAATATCAGCAGCAAAGCAGATCTAGTGAGGTTTGAAAAAGTCATAGTGTCGTAGGTAGGTATAGATCCGCGGGGCTCAAGTATATTATGTGTCAATGTATGCTGGCTGCAGCAGAAGAGAAGTAAAATGAGATGAAGCATGTAACCTAACCCTGTATAGTGATACTTTGTGTGCAGTAAACGCATTCACAAGCAAGGCTTATTTTATTTTACATTTTTCATAGTTTTCTTCCCAACGCTTGACTTTCACGACCAGCAACACTCAGCAGGCACTTGCAACCATATCTGCTAATTAGTTAGGTAGGATTTGAAAAACCACCTTATCGCTCTTATTTTTTTTTTTCTCTATTTTTGTTGACAGATCTTTCTAATGGCACAAGAAGAAGAAATTTCTCTGGAGGAGACCAACCGCATTCGCGTTTCGCTTGGTTTAAAACCGATCCCTGTTCCCACACAGCCCAAAGCGGCGCCCGCCACACAAGATAACAATGCCGTGAACAAAGGAACTAGTACCGGCTCAGGTGAGTCGATTTCTTTGGAGGAGACTAATAAGCTTCGCGTGTCTATGGGGCTGAAGCCCATTCCCGTTGAAAGCACGTCGACATCGTCGGTTGCGCAGAGCGAAACCGCACGTAAGAACTGGGAGGAAAAATATCTCGCCGAAAAAAAAGCTAAAGACGAGGAGCGCATATACGAAAACATTGAAAATGCGCGTGAGAAAGCCGAGCTGCGCAAGAAACTTACTGGCAATACACTAGGCGACTCAGGCAGCTCCGCGGACGACACCAAGTCGTGGCTCGCCAACCTCAAGAAAAAACAGGCAGAGAAACAAGATCAAAAGAATCAGAAGCATCAAAAAGTGGCGGAAGAAACTCAGAAAAAGGCTACAAAGGGTTTTAAGAAGGTAGAGAGCCACAAGCAGAAGAAGGCATACGACACTGCTGATCTCAAGGGTATCAAGGTGTCGCACAAGCTAAGCGAGCTACAGGGCCAAGTGGGAGATGTGATTCTCACGCTTAAGGATTCGTCGATTTTGGAGGACGGCGAGGTTGAGCTGGAATCAAGTGAACTGGTCGAAAAGAGAAAGCTGGAGGATAAGTTGCGTGCGAAACGCGGCCTCCGAGCCAATGACGATGAAGATGACGAGTTCAAGCCGGGAAATGTTTTGTCTAAATATAACGATATTATTGGCGACGAGGAAATCAGCAATTCAGGTAGTTTTACTCTTGATGGTTCGACAGTGCTAAGTAAAGTGCCCGTGACTAACGAGGCTCTTATCCACAAAAAGAATGCCATTAAGGAGTCTCTTGAGTTTGACGTTCAGTCTGCTAGCAAAGATTACGGAGATGACGACATTACAGGCCTGCTGGGAGCTGACTACCAGGATGCAAAACCCGTTAAGTTTAAAAAGTCGAAAAAAAAGAAGAGCAAACCCCAGGCTGTTAAAAAGCGTAAAGCAGACGACGATGATGATGACATTGCTCTGGTGGATGATGATTTTGACATTCAGAATGTGTTAAGTGCGAGCCGGAAAAAAGCGCAGCAATTGCGGGTTAAAAAGGCACGCATCCTGACACCCCAGGAACTAGCTGATGAGATTAAAAACGAAGAAAAAGAGGAGGCACTAACACCGCAACCAGAAAACACTGGATTAGTTATCAGTTCAACGACAGACTTTCTCAATGTCATCAAGCAGCGAGCTGCCAATGATGAACAGGAAGAAAAGCCCAAGACACAGCAACGCCGGCGACGCGAGGAAACGCCTGAGGAGGAAGACAAAGTACCTCCTACGATAGAAGATATTCCCATGGATGATGGTTTAGATACTGAAAAGACAACTCCGACAGTGAGCGCAATTGATGCTTCTGTCCTTGCACCCGAGGAGCCCACGCTTTCGGGTGGTATGGCTGATGCGCTAAAGCTTCTCCGCACGCACGGCGTACTGTCTAAACCGAATGAAAGAGACTCAGCCGAGCAGCAGCGCAAGAAGCAGCAGCGTGAGTGGTCGCGTCAACTCACCCTCACCAAGATTGAGCGTGACATGGAGTTGGCGCGCGAGCGAGAGAAGGTGCGGCAATCCGGCCGGTATGACCATCTTTCCCAGCGCGAGCGTGAAGAACTTGCGCAGCAGAGCAACCGCGAGCGTGATATTGCCGATGCGCGAGATGCGCAACGGAGCTTTGCCAACTACAAACCCGTTATTAACATTGAGTATCGCGATGAGGCTGGTCGCTTGCTTAACACCAAAGAAGCATACAAGCACATGTCGCATCACTTTCATGGCAAGGGGCCCGGTAAAGGCCGGGTCGAAAAACAGCTCAAGCGTGATGAAGAAGAAAAGAAAAATATGGCCAAACCACTTTTTGGAGGTGGCAGCGAGGGCAAGCGTGCTTCTGGCAGTGCCGGTGTCCGTCTGAATTAATGAGGTGTGCTGTCACAAAATATCAAATGTGTAGCGACTTGTTTTTTACAAACTCTGAAAGACAGGTGCCGATGTGAAGGGCCCCGTAGTGATTTCATTGAAGATACTCCAATATTTTTGTTACATTTTAGTCACAAGAAGGAATATTCACTTGATGTATGTGTATATAAATTATTATGATATTAATTCAAATGGTCAGGGGGAGGTTGTTTAAGACCAGTATTAATCTAGTTTTAAGACTCCATGTTTACAAGAGACGCAAATAATACTTTTAATATAGAACTTGAAGTCTATAAATTCAAGATACAACTCTTATAGCATCTGTTGTTCTGTCTTGTCGAAACAATGATCTCATTGATAATAATAATAAAAAGAAACAGCGGTTATTATAATTATCATGGTTAAGTCAACCAAGCAGATTGTATTTATTGCTAAAAAAAATTGGATATTATTGTATTTCACATTTAACTAGGAGAAAAAAAAAGTTTTCACGTGACTTACCCAAAACCTACCCACTTGTTTCTTTCTTTTTTTCTTGTCATTTTTGGGTGTCCTAACTTGGTGAGTGTATAATATATATTATCGACAGAGACAGCTTTGTTGTTATTTTTGGAGGTTGATTCAATATTTTCCTTTTATTTTTTTTTTATTAATTTTTTTTTTTTTTTTTTTTTTGCCTAGTATCATTAAGACTAACAACCCCCCCACTGATACACACACGATGGCTACAACTACAGCCAGTCCCGCAACAAATGATAACCTATTTGCTAAAAAGGAGATTCTCAGCCTGAGCAGCAGTCCCGGCAACTCTGGCGCCAGCGCTCATGGCAGTAACGCTGCTGCAGTAAACGAGAAGGAGGACACCAGTAGCAACAACAATAATAATATAAAGAAGCAAGAAAGTGGCACGCTAAAGCCCTTCCCGGTCTCGTTTGTGGGCGGCGACCGCACGGCCCTATTCACACCGGCGAGCGGTAGCCGGCAACGACACGACCTCAAAAGCAGCGGCTATCACAACAACGACAGCGGTAGGGGTGGTACAACGGGCGGCAGCAATGCAACACGCAAGCGGTCCAAGTCGTTTACAGAAAATATCAAACTTGAAAAACTAAAAGCACCCATCAGCGTTCCCCTTGTTTTTATGTGTTTAAGTTGGTACGCAACTAGTGCCTTTTCCAACACCCTTACCAAGACGATCTTGACGCAGTTCCCCTATCCCGTGAGTCTCTCGCTGGTGCAGTTTTTGCTCGCAGTGTGCTTTGGCCTAGCGACAATCGTTATTGCGCAGCGTTCGCACGCTGTGTACAATGCCTTGCCCAAGGGCACTGTTTCGCATAGGGGGATTCGGTATCCAACAAGGGAAATTATCATGTCAACGCTTCCAATGGGAATTTTTCAACTATTTGGGCACATCTTTTCGCACAAGGCAACATCCCAGATCCCCGTGTCGTTGGTACACACGATCAAGGCCCTCTCTCCGCTTTTTACTGTTGCAGCATACCGGTTTGTGTTTGGTGTGCAGTATGAGAAACGTACATACCTGTCGCTGGTGCCCCTGGTCACGGGTGTAGTGATGACATGCTCGACCCAGTTCTCGTCGCAGATGAATGGAATCCTGTTTGCGTTGATTGCTGCCCTCATTTTCGTGTCTCAGAACATTTACTCGAAAAATCTGCTGACTTATCGTCAGGAGAACGACAGCGTGGCAGGAGATGGTGGAAATGCGCCGCCCAAGATTGATAAGCTAAACATTCTTTGCTACTGCTCAAGTTTGGCGTTTGTTTTTACCTTCCCCATCTGGTTGTTTAGTGAGGGCGTGACACTCGGCAGCGATTATTTTACCCAAACGGGCAAGTACTTTGGAGTGTCGGATCTCGCGGATCCTTTGGCCGCTACAACGGCCGGCCCCGGCGGATTCTTGTTGCTGGTGTATTTTGTGCTCAATGGCCTTTCGCATTTTTTGCAAAACTTGTTAGCGTTCCAAGTGTTGGGCATGGTCTCGCCTGTAACATATTCAGTTGCGAGTCTTGTCAAGCGCATTGTTGTCGTCTCCTTTTCGATAGTCTGGTTTGGCCAGCAGGTTAATGCACTCCAGGGCTGGGGCATTTTGCTTACATTTTTCGGTCTCTATCTCTATGATCGTCTTGGCGGTGATAAACACAAGAATCAGCGCAAGAAGAAGATTCTACCTCTATAAGCCGGGTGGTTTAGAAAGAGTATCGACATGGGATTATCATTATTATTACTATTATTTTTGTTATTATTATCATTAAAAAAAATGTCATCTTTCGACAAGATCTATAGAGATATATATATTTATATTTTTACAATTAACCAGGGATATAGACTTTGATAATATCACATTATTCAACATAAAACAATCTTTATCTATTTCCTTATCCACATTCTATGGATTTAATTTTTTTTCTGGCGGCTGTTGACATACTCCTTGGCGCGGTCGCCCAAGCCGACCATGAAAACCGTCTGCCACACGCCGAGGCCGATGCGTGGGGCGACGCCGCGGTAGAGCCCCCGGATGCCGTTTGTTTGGTAAATGTACTTCAGCGCTGTGCCCACGGTGAGGTTGGCGGGGCGGTTGGGGTCAACGGTTTTCGACTGCATTTCAACACGCACAACCTCAATGGGTTGGTTCCACGCCGAGAGGGCGCCACCAACGACAGAGGCAGCAATCTTCTCGGCGAAATTAAGCGGGGCATCGGCGGCCTTGCCAGTGGCGCGGCGCAGGCCTTCTTCACTTAAGCGTGCAAAGCCAAACCTCGAGCCCCAGTTGGTGCACTGGCGGATGGCCACAGCGTTGACGCCCTTGTTGATGCCACGGATGCCCTCTTGGCGGTAAATATCGCGAAAGACCTCAAACGTTGAGGGAACTTTTGTCGTGGCACTGGTAGCACCGCCAGCCGCAGCCATGGATTTGTTGCGCGTGATCTCGACCGTCTTCATGCAGGTACAAAACCCCACTGTGAGGTAGGCCTGGGCCAGACCGCCGACCATGCCCCCAGTAATGCCTGCGGCAAAGCCGCCAAGGCCTAATTGTGTTTTTGCTGCGTACTCGGCTTCGGCGGATACAAAGAGGAGTACAGCACCCTTGGTGGAGGCCTCGATCCAGGCCCAAGGCATGAGCCCTTGGTAAAATCCGTAGCCCCCACCACGCTGCCAAATGCGGCGGATGCTATCAGCAAAGGAATCGGCGCGGTTCGCCGCCATGGTTGTTTTGACAACCTCGAGCGGTTGGCCTAGGGTTGTGACTTCAGCGAGATTGAGAGCAGCGCCGAGAAAAATGTTTGTGAAATTAATGGGTTTTTTTTCCACTGTGCGACTCGGGGCCACGGTGGTGGGTGGGCTTGTGGGAGCTGTTGTAGGGCTAAGGAGGATTTGGCTCATGGTATAAATGATAAAAGGTGGGTGCGAAACAGGATGCAAAAATGAATAGTTAAAGAAGAGTGATTAGTAGGGCTCATGAACAGTGGTATACTGAGCAGACCCTCCTTTTTATATAATAGGAGGTTGTGGTGAGGATAAAGAGGTCATAAATGTGTGTCATTGGAAGTAGTCGTAGTCATAGTGCTACTAGTGGTAGTAAATAGTATACTACATGTGGTAATAGTCGGGGGGAGGTTGGTGATATGTGGAGGGAAAATTTGGTGATAGATTTTTGGGTCTCATCACAAAATGCTATTCTGGCAAAATGTTTACTGTCCCCTCAAAATTGTTGAGTTTTCTATCAAAAAATAAAGCTTTTGTATGTTTATTGTTACCATTATCAATATTATCATTTATTCGATAGATAATATATTCTATGTGTTGTTATTGTATTTTAATTTTTTAGCTGCGTTTATAATTATTAATTTTAATTGATTTCTTTGTTGAAGGAGGAATTAAAATTGGCATTGTACAAGGGGTAAATAAGGGCTGTTGTCATGTTGCTATCAGGTTGGACATAAAGAACTAGAAAACGAGATGAATGAATGAATAAGTAAATAAATAAATAAGTAAATAAATAAATAAGTAAATAAATAAATAAATAAATAAATAAATAAGTAAATAAATAAATAAATAAATAA
>JAJMRT010000463.1:0-18199 GCA_030558065.1 Geotrichum phurueaensis | reverse complement strand
GAAAAGATGAAAGCATCAAGGGATTCTCAGAATGAGGCGAGTAATGCTCATTCGCAGCCGTATCAGTAGTTGTCCTTTTGGATAAATGGTGCTTTTAACGTCATCCCAGGACATCTGCCGTATGATGTATCGTCCTTTTAGATAAATGATGAGTTTATCGTCATCCAAAGACGGGGTGCTTTTAACGTCATCCCAGGACAACAACTTGAAACAAAAAAATAAAAAGTCTGAAATATTGCTAATGCTGCAAATTGTGTGTGTAGCTCTACAATTAGACTAAAAACATAAAAAGCCCGCGTAGCGCAATGGTTAACGCGTCAGACTTCTACTTGAAGTTTCTTTAGTGAATCTGAAGATTGTGGGTTCGACTCCCACCGTGGGTGCTTATATTTTTTGTTTTTCAACTACTGGTAAATGGGTAATTAGCTTATTGTCCCTACATCAAATAGTTACAAATAAATTTGCACACAAAAAAGACATGAAATTTCACAATCACTTTTCTCTATGTGTCTGGCAAAGTAGCGGTGCCAGTGCGTATTTCAAGTTCGAGCGTTTGATGGCGCCAAATTCTCAATGAATAATCTCATGTGCTAAGAGAAACCTGCGATACACAACACCCAGTAGATCAAGACCAGAGATTGACACTCAGTAAAACTTTAACAAGCTTCTGTAATAAAGCAAACCATTAGCAAATAAATTGCGGAAATGAATCCAAGAACTTCACTACTGCTTTAAGACTCTTCTTTGTATTAAGAAGAACTCCAGAATCAAACACCAAGAAAACATTTCTCAAAAGGTCTCGCTCTGCAGGTGCAAAAGACACTTTTTAAGGACGGTTTCAATCTTTTCCAGTTGAATACACTCGCAATAATGCTTTTGCTCGTTTATGCATCTCATCTGGAAATATTTTCCAAGAACGCCATGACCCATATGGAGCTGAAACAGCTCGCTCAAGGTATGGCGAGGCACGGTACTCATGAAGGGTTTCAACGGGTTGAGATACTTTTTTTCATACCGCTCCCTTTGAGTGATATACTACTATTGAAGGCGTTCACCTTGTATCTCGTAGTCTAATTGCTATTCACCGCGCAAAGCCATATGCAAAATTCTTTTCTCTAAAGCTTTGTGAGATTTATTATTGCAATCATACTTTGGTTGCTTCCACGGTGGACTCTTGCTCCAATACTTTGTCGTCATCAAAGACCATACATATCTATCTAGTCTGTTTTTATTTTTGCTCCCTTAGCCTTATATTCTAATTAATATGAATTATGGAGTCACCTACTTCCTCCCTATTTCCAGCACCGTGCCTCATACTAGAGCGATATCTGAGTTGCTCAACGCCTCTCTCGTACCGCCCCGTGTCAAGCTTTATACCTGTATTGACTGGTGGCCGCTAGTTGCTCAAGGAAAACTCTCTCATGTTTACTATACTATACGTGGACTTACTCTCCCAGACCGAACCCATTTAGTGAGTTCCCTGTTGGCCATCGTTCTGTCGGTATTATTGCAGACCATCCATATGCTTGACTCTAGCAAACAAACTTTCAAAGTTGCACCTTTGCTAGCTTGTTGCAGTTGGCAATTTTTCCCCAGTATTCCTCAGACTCACACACTGAATAGCTCTGATAGCAAATCAGTCGCGGAGAACGTTCTTTTAGCCATCCCTAAATAAACGTCTAAAATGGTATTTTAGTGATTTTTCTTTCTGCCTAATAAAAATTAATTTTTTCATGTTTTTCTAACTTGTTGCAAATGATTTGAAATGCCATTTAGAGCATTTCGGTGATTGATTGATAAATTATTTTCCGGTCAACCGGCATATTATACAAGATTATTTATAAAAGGGATCACTAGCGTGTGATATTTATAAAGACAGTGTCTCATAACTGTGAAGACCGATATTCTTTTAATTTCCGTTTCGTAAGCTTTCGCTTAAATTATCATGTACACCTAACCATTGTCCGGATTGCTGAGAATTCTCGTCCTAATACTAGTTTGTCAGTACCTGACCTCCTAATAAAAAAGTCTTTTTTAAAAAAAGTTAAAAACGTCGGAGAGTGATAATCCACAATGGGTTTGAAAGAGCTCCTAAAAAAGAGTCCTAACGGCGGTGTGTTTGTGAGGGGCATTCACCTCTCGGTATCCAAATACCAACAATAAATTGTGGCTCTGGACTAGTAATGGGTTACCCATGTATTTTCTGTCATCTTCAGTGTTCAACAAATCACCTCACTACTCAAGGATTACCCGGAGTAGTGAGCTACGTAATCCGCCAAAAAAATTTATCTTCTTCAAACACCCTCTGGGGAGTGGTTAAGTCCTGTTGCCAGGATTCGGATCTGTCGTTTCTGATCACCTTTGTCGCTAAATTTGGACAAGCTCGTTGAGCCGTCTACCATTTAGGCTTTAGATATGTCATGTTATAAAATTGTCGTCTTCATTTGACATTCTGTCGAATTGTCGTTTTGTTGTTGTCGTGAACCACCTCGGATTCATCTTTTCAACAGAAAAGATGAAAGCATCAAGGGATTCTCAGAATGAGGCTGGTAATGCTCATTTGCAGCCGTATCAGTAGTCGTCCTTTTGGATAAAAGATGAGTTTAGCGTCATCCCAGGACGTCTGCCGTATGATGTATCGTCCTTTTGGATAAATGATGAGTTTATAGTCATCCAAAGACGGGGTGCTTTTAACGTCATCCCAGGACGGTGTTTAAGCATTTCGGTTTGATGTTGAAAAATCTGGAATTTTCCCTGATATGCTTTATTTAAATAGTGGCATTGTTTTGTTTAACAACAAGCGTTAGTGGTTTAGCGGTAAAATTCGACGTTGCCATCGTCGAGCCCCCGGTTCGACTCCGGGCTAACGCATATTTTTTGCTCCACATTTTGAAAGTATTTCTTTTTTTAACAATACTTCTGATGGTCTTTTATGACTGTGGTCATCAATCTTGTAATTTGAGTTTGAAGCTGTAAGATGAAGGGGAAAAATTAATGGTTGGGATATTAGAACTCTAAAATAACTAACATAAAAAATAAGCGCTTGCTTTCTTCACAAGATTTACAATTTTTAGAGAACGAGTTTTCTTTATTAGTTGACCATAAGGTACAAAGATAATTTACTGAGTAAGGGGTAAATGTGACTTGAGTTTTGCAAGTGCCTGTGAAGGCCTGTCAATTTGACTCCATAGGATCAAGCTCTACTGAAGATTAGACCGACAACAAACATTCAAAACTAAATTACAACAGCTCATCTACATGATATTAAACTAGAAAAAACAAAATAAAATACAAATCTATTAAGCAGCAGTAGCTGGGGTTTACATAAAAAAAAAAAAAATACTGGAGAAGACAGATGTATCTTGCCATAGTACCATAGTTAGGTTAGAATGCACCTATATAAAGACCAAGGTCTTCTATGATCGCCTATAAGCAAACACCCATTAGGGCTGGTTGATCTCTCTCTTGATTCTACACCGTGAAACTCAATGGAGTTGTGAATGAAACCGGCTCTAGCATAATTATCAGAGATTTCTTGATTGATTAAAAAAAAGAAGAAGAAGAAGAGAATTTTTTTTTCTGCGAGATAAGTAAGACAAGTCGGTTACCCAGCTGAATGCTGATATTTACGCCAGTATCGCTCTTACAGACTGGGTTAGGTTACGTGTGTCAGATTACCTAAGCAATTGTTGTTGTTTCTCACCGTTTTATTTTTGTATGGAGCTAAGCCCACGAACAAACTGATAATTTCGAAAGGAAAAGATACTTTTGCCACGAGTTATCACCAACCATCACACCCTTTTCTTGCTCAACTATCCCCTGTATTACACGCAATTGAAACACAATGGCTAAAGAAAAGAACGATAACAAACCCAAGAGCGAGGTTGAAGACACTGAACCTGTCATTGAAACCAAAACGGAGGAGGAAGAGGTAGTCGCCTCTGAACAAGACAAAAAGGAGGAGAAGGCCGATACCGAGGGTACTACGGAAAATGCGGAGGATAAGAAAGAAAAAGTCGCTGAGAAGACCACAAAAACTGAGGATGAATCTAACCCTGATACTGAAGCTACTAAGAAAGATTCCGGGGAAACACAAGCGCCTCTGCAACCCCCTAGACCACTCACCGAGTTCCAAAAGTCGCAGCTAACGTTGACTGAAGCCTTCCCGTCTGTCGAAGCCAATGTTGTCAGAGCGGTGCTTATCGCAGCCAGTGGACAAGTTGATCCCGCATTTAATGGTTTACTATCTCTTACTGATCCCGAGTACAAGTTAGATGAGGCATCTGTGTACAGACAGTCATCGCAGTTCACACCTCCACCCCCAATCCCTAAGGGAGTTCTCAGAAACAGCCAAAACCCGTCGAGATACAGAGCGCCGCCTGCTGGCCCCAATCCTCAACAGCAACAGCGTGCAACCGCTTATGCTTCTGCCGCTGCGACCATTAGAAACGACCGATCGCAGATTGAGGAGGATGAGCGACTAGCTAGACTGCTCGCTGAGCAGGAGCGCATTGGCAACGGTGGCCAGAGACGAGTCAGATATGCCGATACTGGCCTGGGCCCTGAGCATATGGGGCCTGATGACTACAGCAGACGCGGTAGTGCTACGAGAAGACATTACCAAGATGATGACGAGCGGTCGTTTTTTGACGATGAGCTGCCCCAGATTAAAGAGAACATTGCCAAGGGTCTTCAAGAGACCAAGGAAAATCTCAACAACTGGTTTGGCAATTTGCGTAAAAAGATGGATTTGGAAGAGCCCAACTTTTTTGGCGGTCTTTTGAACAACAAGAATAATAACAACAGACGCTATTCAGAGGACGATGATGATCTCTACGAGAGCTACGGCCGCAGAAAAACAAATGAACAGTACAACTATGGCTACCAGAGTGGACCCGCGCGTGCGCGTGCTCGCGAGGAGCAGCGCAACCGGAACGACGGGTTTGAGGGTATCAGCATGACGAACCATGACGACGACGAGGTCAACATGAGACCCCAAATGCCGCCACGCCCTGGAAGCGGATCCGCAACTAACGCAGCTGTGCCTGCTGTCGATAAAAAGATTCCTCTGAAGTCAACTGGAACGGCCGAGGAGGAAGACCCGTTTTTTATCGGTGATAGCGAGGATGAGGAGGACGATGTGCCGCTGGGCGAGCAGATTATCAGCAAGCCAAAGACAACCACGGCAACGACTACCACAACCGCCATGGATGACAAGGCGAAAAGCGATGAGTCCGAAAAGAAGTAGGTGCCAAAAGCGAACGCGCATACTCAAAGGCCCTCGTTGGCAGACTTTTTTTTTTTGTGTGAAATCTTATATTGTTTAATTCAAGTCATGTGATTTAGAAGCGGATCATCAAAAAGGGAAAAAAAGGAAAAAAAAGAAAAAACTTTCGCCGTTGTGCGAAACAAGAAGCTCAGATATTCTGAATCCTCAAAACCCGCCGTAAAAAAAAATTAATTAAATATTTGTATATTCTTGCGACAACGATTCCTTCTAATATTTAGCGCTTCCCGATCAGCGTACCAGACAGAAATTTTGTCAGAAACCACAGCAGCCGCAGCAACGTACGCGATCGAGCGTGACTCACGAAGAACCACGCTCCAACGACGCGTCCCAGCACCTTTGGATTCTTTTGATTGGACATCACGTCCGAAGACACCATCCCTTATCACAACGACGCGTGATTAACGGATCATCCATCTGAAACATCCCCTGGCAGCACCAACACCGTGAGCCAGTAGAAACAACAGTAAAAAAAATAAAAAAGAGTTATAAAAAGTCCTCGATTATCATGTCGTTCACGCTCTCTGAAAAAAATAGCAGTAGTAGCAGCCCCGTTCCTGCTGCTCCCGGCAAAGTGGGGGAAAGGCGAGGCAGTGGCGTTGGCAAGACGGCGAAAAACCACAAGTTTATTTTCTATGGCCTTGATCGCCCCAACCAGCGCGGCGGCAGCCGGACGTTCAAGCAAAAGGACAAATTTATTCATTATGATGTGTCTGCGACTAAGAGTTTTACCAAGACCGTTGACGACATCATCTCCACAACGACCTCGCAGGGGACCTTGTCAGCGCTGTCAGGAGGAACAGCAGCAACAAAGGGCACTGATTTTGATGTCACGCGTAATCGTAGCTCAGCGGCAATAGCAGATGTGAGGGCAGTTGCAGCAGCAGCTGCGGCCGCCGAGGTGCGGCGGTACCGAAAGAAGAGCCGATTTATAAACTATGGTTTGCAGGACGAGGGCGATGAACCCGATCTTATTGTGGAACATCAGCAAAACCACAGTAGTGGTCACGATTACAGGCATAATGGCCACGATGCGGTTACCGACCCGCTGCTCACAGGAACAAGAGCAGTCGATGCGTCAACATGTTTATTCCGACTCAAGCCCAGTCATAATGTGCCTGCCGCCGCCAGCAGCAGCATTATTATGAACAGTAGAAACGGTGGCAACAGTAGTAACAACAGCAATAACAACAATACCAGGAATAGCACTGCCCTGATGGGCGTGTTTTCAGCCTCACCTAAATCAGATATCTGGGCGCACTTCCACAAAACGGTGCTGGGGGATCAGCAGTACACAGACAAACGCACGGGCAAGCTCAAGTGGGAGGTGCGGTATGAATGCCGCTTTGAAAACTGCAAGTATGTGGGCTACGCCAGCAAAATCCAAGGCTCAACGTCACCTTTACGATACCACTACAGAACACACGTCAAGGCGGCCACAGAAGCAGCAGCAGCCGGGGGAGGAAGTGGAATAGGTAGTGCAGTAGACCCTGCCGGTGTAATCATGCCGGCAAATGAGCACGACACCAACGCAACAGCCGAAGACGTCGATGCGACCACGGCAGCAGCAGCAGCGGCAGCAGCACACGACGACGCAACCCACAATATCAACACGCTTGTTGCCGACTTTCTTACCAAGCACGGCCTCTCGCCGGCGGTGGTTGATGACAGCTTGTTTCGTTATCTTTTGCGGACGGGCCCCCTTGATGACGGCGCCATTATGAATAGCACCGAGATGGGCCAGCTGCTTCATATGCGGCGGCAGCTTGCGGGGCTCAGTGCAAGTGTAAGCGGCCAAGGCGCTGGCAGCGTTGGTACCCCTGCGGTTGGAACCACCAGCGGTCATGACAATGGGAATGTCGGTGATACCGCTGAGAAAGGGCAAAAGCTATCATGATCAGGGGAATGTATCTGGCATCATACGTACATCTTGAAGGTTATCGATTTGACCCTTTGGCCAGAGGTCTCCATGTCCCATACTTATCTATTTCTTTTTTCCACCTGTTTTTTTTTTTTTGTTATTATATGTTGCTAACCTGTATGCTCACTACCCCGGGCAACTCAGCGCTAGAGCATTAGCGGGTAGCGCCGGCGAGAAGATGCAGGGGGAGTTTTTTTTTTTTCTCAATACATTAATGAATCATGATCATAATAATAATAAAAAAATCACTTCTTCAGGACTTTGAACAAAGTCGAGCAATAAGTACAGGTATCAATTACCAACAAGCAAGCAACTGTCCAATTTTTCAACTATATATAGTTTCTAAAGGTATTTACTTTACAGTTGGCATTGTTATTTTTTCAAAAAGTTTTTTTTGGCTCAAAGAGGGCACAGGTACCAGGAAAACAAATCAAAGTCCAAACTGACAGGTTTCTCCGTAACCAAACGTTATATATCTACGTATCATTATGACCATCACCACTACTTACTAGAATATCTCATGAGGATAATGATTATCCAAGGGGAGATTACGCCAGTTACAAGTATATACTATATATATAAATAATGAGGCTAGGTAAAAGGATAGTACGTCAGCACACACCCCAAAAAAAAAAAAAAAAGCTTTTCGTAGCCGCTGCTGTCGCTGCTGCGCTTCAGTTATCGACGCTTTACCCACTCGAGGGGGGGTGCCAATTCCCTAACAGCGACAGACGGGGGTTGATCCCACAAGCGCAATCACGATGATGATGAACGACGACAATCCATAATCTGTTTATGGCTTCTTCCCAAACCCATGCGATTATTGGATTTTGCAATGATTTTTTTTTTTTTTGGGTCCTGGGGCTTGGCTCGGCTTGAGCGTGGCCGCGATCTTGACGTTAAATATATATAGATATGGAAGATGAAAAAAAAAAAAAAATCGTGCCATTAGGGGCTGGCCAGGCCAAGCAACCAGGAATCTAACCACCAAGTTTTTTCCATTTTTTTTGTAACAGCAGCAGCAGCAACATATCCTCAACATTTTCTTCTTACCATGAAGTTATAGCCAAAAAAAAAAAAAGCTTGAGAATAGTGTGACTGCAGACCAACAATCACCAATCCATTTTTTCACTTATTTTAGTATAGTGCTGCCATAGCCCCAGGCTTTGCCACAAGTTGACTAGGGGTTTTTTTTTTCATTTCGTTTTTCCATGTTGTTTATTTGTTGAAATGGCCTTGCTGGACCCTGTATCAATTAAATCGTCAACACCCAAAAATATATGTACTATATATTTTGAAAGGTTGTATAATCCATTGTCACAGATATATTAGAACTGTAGCAGGCGCCATGATCCAATGCCGTCCAAGAGCTCACCACCAAAAAAAAAAAAAAATACAAATGTATCTATATATTGATATATTTATAGAAACTTTCAACTATAGAAACAACCAAAAATTTCACTAATTTACTGTACAACATATTACACAGGGTTGGGTGTGTATATATACCCTTTTCTATTTTGTAAAGAAAATAAAGAAAATTTCCGTATAAAACAAAAACAAAACGGGGGTTTACATTCTTTCATGGCTAAATTCTGTAAATTTTTGATACACCCACGCCTTGTTATAAAACATGCCTTTTTTTTTTAAAAAAAAAAAAACAAAAAACAAGCTAATATTCTACAAAACAGTTAATGTAATAGTTTTCTAAAAAAATAAAAAAATATCATGTTTAGAAAAAGTTTTTCTTTCTATAATCTATTGTTTAAAAATTACTTAGGACCAGCCGAAAGTAAAAAAACAACCTATAGATGTAGTATGTATATATATGTAATAAATATTTCTCGCTTTTTTTTTAAAAAATCATTTCGTAACTTCGTCATTATCCAAATTCCTTTTTCAATAATCCAGATTAGTTGAAGTCCCAAGTAATGTGAATACGGCCCTCACTCTCATCACCAAGCTGCTCAAAGGCAGCAGGAGAGAAGTCAAGAGAGTTGACTTCACAACCAGGGCATCTGTCAACAACAGTGACCTCAACAGACTTGGAGCCACGGTAAGCAGTGATCTTCTTACCACAAAGGGGGTTGTTGTTGGGGTTACCAGTGTTGACAGCATCGAAACGCACGTGAGAAATAGCAACAATGTAGTCAGAGTCAGTGCTGGTAATACCGCAGGCACCAAGACCAGTGTCGTAGTAAGTACCGTCACCGGCGTTAGAACCAGAACCACTGGAAGAAGAAGAGCTAGAAGAAGAGGAGGCAGCAGCACTGGAAGTGGCAGCAGCAGCACTAGAAGTAGCAGCAGCGGCACTAGAAGTGACAGCAGCGGCATCATCTTCAACGACAGAGGTAGTGTCGACAGCAAGAGTGGTAGAAGCAGGCTCGGAAGTGGTAGTAGGAACATAGACAGAGGTGGTAGTAGGAACATAGACAGAGGTGGTGGTCTCAGCAGCCTCAGAGGTGGAGGTGGGAACATAGACAGAGGTGGTAGTCTCGGCAGCCTCAGAAGAGGAAGTCACCTGGACAACCTCAGAGGAAGTAGTAGTCTCGGGAGCAGGAGAAGAAGTGGACTCAGGAGCAGAGGAAGAAGTCTGCTGAGTAGAAGAGGGGGCAGAAGACTCAGGAGCAAAAGTACTAGTGGGGGCAACGTACTCAGAGGTAGAAACAGCAGAAGTAGCGACAGAAGTGCTGGTAGGAGCAGCCTCAGTAGAAGAAACAGTTTCGGCCTGAGCTTGGCTAACAGCAGTGCTGACAATTTGAATGCCGGTGGAAAAGGGGTTGCCGTTCTGGTCAACATAGACGACCTGCTTCTGGTAGTAGGTAAGAGTCTGGTGAACAACCTCAGTGACGACATCACGCTTGTGAATGTTGTGCTCATGGCCCAAAGGAAGAGCCATGGCGGTAGTGGCGGCAAAGATGGAAATAGCGGCAGTAGAGAACTTCATTTTTTAGAATTTTTTTGTTGATATATTTCGACTAGCGAGAAGTGGATTTTTTTGTTGATATAAACTTGGAATATACGAAAAAAAAAGGAATGACAGACCTAAGAACTAGCTTAAGGATAAGATGAACAAAAAGTAAAGGAATGTAAAGAGTGGTGAACGATTGTTGTTGAGGGAAAAAGAAGGGAGAAGAAGGATTGACAAGTTAGGGGGGAAGGGATGGTTTAAATAGAAAAAAGCTCACAAGTCGTCCACAAGCTGTGCAGAAGAGCCTGCATGGCCATCAGCAAAGGCTGGTTTCAATCAACTTTGGCCACAAATGTTGTCTATTGTTTTTTATTATTATTACCGAGTTGGGGTTACTCATGGGTTAGTACTGACACAAGTATTTTTTCACAGATTTTTTTAAAGGTTTGGTTAGTTTAAAGTGAGGCAGATTATATGCAAACATTAGCCAGGGGGGTTTAGAAAAACCTGAAAAAAGAAGTTTGTGGAAAAAAAAAAATAATCTTAAACAGACTTTCGCGGTTATTGCCGAATTAAGCAATGTTGGCTTAGCAATTACAACCATAATAGGCAGAAAGTATAGAGAAATGCTAACCATATACAGATGTTTTAGATGCGGAAGTGGTTAAAACGTTTTAGTGGTAAAAGTATAATTCTATACAGCTAGAAATTATATCAAGTTGGCATGGCAACTGAAAGTTACGTACTTGTTTGGTACTGTAAATTATGTACTTGCATCTCTTTGTGGTTTAGTGTGCTCAGTTTTTTAAGTTTTTTTTTGCAGACGAAAGTAGTCGGCAAGAGTATACGCATGTAGGTACTGTACCGTTTTTTTTTTTTTCATGGCGAATTTTTCAATGGAAGCAAATCGAAGAACGATCGTAGAAAAGAAAAAAAAAAAAAATAAACAAAACAGAAATAAAGCGTTTTGTCAGATATCTTAAGAATGAAATTGTAGACCTAGGAGATGTCCCCAGGTTAAGCTGAACAAAAGACCATTTCCTATTAGTAAAATGTTTTATGAAACGATATTACTACCCTTCACTTGTAATAAAGGTGGTGGTGAGGGTGGCCTCGCTACTGGAAAATCAGACTCTTGTTTCACTCTACCTAGTTTGCGCCGTGCTTGAAAAACCTGGCTCTCAGTTCACCCATTACTACTATGATATCTTTATATCGTGAATAAGTATATAATCTATGTAGTTACTACAACCATTGTCTACAATAACCAACCAGCAAACTTGAACAAAAAAAAATCTTTTGTTTTTGAAAACAGTGCCATTCAAGTTATACATCTAGGAATCATTCTGAACCTTGTCTCAAGTCTAGAGCGTAGCCTTTAGATTCGCAAGTCACAGCCCATAGTTACCCAAACTAGGAGAAATTTGTATGCACTCTTTTTGTTTTTTTTGTAATTACTGTAGACGCAATGAGCTTTGCAGACGGGGGGAGGCAAGTCTTGAATAAGTAGTATATAGTACACTATTCTTTTTTTTTTTTTTTCGTAGTTTGCAACATGAGTCACAACAACAGCAGCAGCACATACCACCATCATGGCAAATTCACAGAGCCCCTACGAGTGCAAAGACGTCACCAGCGTATGTTAACAATAGTAAATTGAAAGGGGGGGGAGACACCAGGGATTTATGGTCAGTGCGCTGGCTAAAGCTGTTGCGATGGTTTTCTTCGATGCATCTTTTACTCCTGCGCAGCTACCTTACCAGAGAAACAAGTTATCCCCCCTTTGTTCCAGGAACTCCAACAGATGAAACTACGTGAGAAATATTATAGATGTTACTTACGTACGACGTGGTTTGTAAGCCTCTCTCTTCGTGGTTTTCAATGAATTTATTTGTTGTTTGTATTTTCCCCGGCAGGGCTCAGTTCTGCTGCGAGACTTCACGTGAAATCACATGGAGCGCCATGCGTTCAAACCCTATCACAATGCCGCAGTGCAATTTTTTCTTTTCTAGTGCGTCAAAATATTCATGTAAGTCTTTGTATGTACATAGTACCTGTAACAACACAAGCTCTATGCTTACGCGGCGTTTTTTTTTTTTTTTTTTTTTTTTTTGGTGCGCAAATGATTATCAAGCTTTTGTAGCAAAGAAAAAAAAAAAAGGCGCTGAATTTTGAACGCTTTTGTTTCAATTTTGCTTTAGTAGTGGTGGCGGTGCTGCTGAATTATAGAATTCTCGATAGCCAAATCCAATGTCGGAAAACGTTTTTATTTTTTTTGTACATGTTGACGCATAAAAATGAAACTCACAGATGCCGGTTTAAAGTTTTGCCCTTTATCTCACTAGTTTTATTTCTCAGGATTAACGATTTAATTAAAAATGCCAATAGCCCGTAGCTGACCAGCGCTCTGACGACCCAAAAAAGTATGGGTTGTTTATTAATTAATTGAGAAAATGATAAAACAAAATAACAATGATCCTTTTGGAGCTTGCCCTCTGGGCCAGTTCAAAGGCCTGTCAGACAATACATTATATTATTCCAGGGCTAGAACTCTTTATCAAACGTCCAATCCCGTAGGCTATCGATACAATCTACAATCGACCATCTACAAAATAAATTATACCGTATTTCATAGTTATCGTTTTTAGCGTTTCCAGTTCCAGTTGGAGATAGGAGCTTGCATGCTGCTCTACACTTTTTTTTTTTGAGCAAATTTTTAGTCCAGAACCCTTGGGCTCAACCCTCAAGATACACACAAATGTAGCTAATCCATTGTCTATTCTAATATTTTTTGTATTTTTTTAAAGCACAAAAAAAAGAAAGGTATACAACGACAGTATCTAACTGTCGTTTACAAGATTATTGATAAAGGTCTGGTTTTATCAATAAAAAAACAAAAAAAATCAGTCTGGCCGGAGAAAGTAGAATTTTTTTTTTCAAAAGGCGATTTAAACACAGGTATAAAGTTGTTGGCAAGAAAGTGTACTCTAGCATGTACTGGTTGTAACCACAAAAACACACATAGGAATTTTTTTTTTGTTTTTGTAATTTGCAAAGCATTGCCTGTTTGTTCAACAGTTGAAGATTAATAACAAAGTATAGACCATAACAAGTTTAGCTTTCAATTACAGTAGTAACGTTGTTGGGCTTTTTAATTTTGAATTTTATGAATCGTTTTTGGTATAATTTAAAGTTAAACGGGTCTCTACTGTGCAGTAATAAGTTTGTATGTGCAAACAAAGTGGTATTTTGCTGCCACGAAAGGCTGGACATAATGGGCTTATCACAGTGGTGATGAGTTCTTGTCAACCTTGCAAACACATTTTTTTTACAGTTAATGTTATTATTATTAGTGATGAAATTCAAAAAAAAGTGTGAAAACCCTGTGGACAAAAAATTCTGGCAAGGACTGGGCTTATTGATCTACTGGTTTTGAGGCCCATTGGGAAAACTAATAAACCCTAGAATAACTAAAATACAATTAAAATGATTGTTTTTTTTTTCATTTCTAGTTGTTTTTTGTTAAGACGGTAAAGACCTTGAAGAGTTAAATTACATGCTGTAAAAATTATTAAAAAAAAATAAAAAGCGATGAACTGGTTGTTAACTAAAAACTTGTGAGTTGTTTTTTTTTCAAGTTTTCAGTTAAACTAAATTGCAAAAGGCTAACGGTTAACAACAAAAAAAATTCTCAGTTGAGTTAACAAGTCGAAAGAGGTAAACCTGCTTTACCAATGACTAATCCCATAGAATTTTTTTTTAATTTTTTTACAAAATACCGTAAAGTTTACAAAAGGCTACATGGCAAAAAATAAAAAAATCTTTTAGTTAACCATACAAGTGCAAAGCATGGAAAAAGAGGCAATAGCAGCAGCAGCAGCCAGGCCTTGTAGGTTGTCATGATTACACCAATCCTGATCCAAGAAACAAAAAAAGCAACAAGAAAAATATTTAAGTCAAAATTCAAGACTAATATAGCTCTTGAACCCTCTTTTCTGTTTTGTTTTGTGCCAGTCTTTTACGTATTTCAAGTAATGTACAACAATTTTTTCATATCAGTTTAACCTAGACTGATAATTCAGTGTACACAGCTCTCACTCTCAATTACAACAAACTATAGTATGTGAGCAAAAACAAACTATTAGTATTAAAATTGATTAAGTTTTAAATCATGCTATTTTTTGGTTTGCAGGCTTAAGATATATTGTGTTTTTTTTGTAATACGTGAGATTCACTATATAGTTTTTAAGAAAAAGTACATCATTAAGAGTCTTTGCTTTCCCCCCTTGGGTCAACAGTTTGAACCAATTGCATATCTGGGGAGGGAAATCAAGTATAAATCCATTGTGTATTTTGTAGTATTGGGTAGTCTGCCAGGTCAAATTGAATTGGTTACTCGTGTGATATCTGATATAGAGATATAATATAATGGAAAAATACATACGGACCTACCAGTACCTTTTAATTCCACAATACAGCTTAGAAAATACCCGGAAAAAACACTCTGTATACACGTGAGGAGCATGCCGCCTTTGCTAACTATCCCAAGCCCATCAATCTTTAAGAAAAAGATTTTGATTTTTTGTGTGGAAGCGAGTCTACAGATGAAAATTTACCTATTGATAAGAATTACATTTTTTTACTATCTCACACTTTAAAGGGAATTAAATTATCAAAAGCTTTGATATTGTATACTTATTTACATTTCAAGATATTTCGTCATTCTACCTCTGAACGGTTTTTAGCCAGGAGGGAAAGGGAGGTTTCATATCCAGCGGCATTTTACAATCTATCTTCCCTAGCGAGAGTAGATTAGTTTTTTTTTTTGTTTCAATTTATTATAAAATAATCTATAACAATTTATACTTCTTCTTTTAGTTTGGGATAAATCTAGGCTTCACTATAATCGCTAGTACCGCGGTTTCACCTATTTTCTTTTTATTCTTTTCTCTCATATATACGACTCTATCATTGTCAGGGCTTATTCATTAACCACAACTCATATACAAGGTAAACGAACTGAGGCCATTTTTTGAGCTTCCTAGAGGAACCCTGATGAACCATTGTTCAGCTGGAGTTAGTTTGCCGCTAATGCGTGCACGCATTTGAAAAAAAAAAAAAAAAAAAAGACGTTCACAAACTTGTGTACAGTATTTTTCAGAGTCAAACCCTCTCTTCCTCAAAGGGATGAGAGAAAAAAAGCCTTTTTCTACACAAAGCTGAGTCATAAGTGTCAAGTGGCAAATTCCATAAAAATCATGTAACTCAGTATTTTTTTTATTCCAAAAAAAGAGTATGGCCAAGAAAAAGCTATAAAAGGTTTGTAAGCGAAAAAAAGAAAATTAACGTTAGTTTTTTTTTTTGTTAGAGATTTCATATATTGATTTATCTTTTTTTTTCTGCTTGTTAGTCAACTGGGTGCGTAGAGGCTATCACCATTGTTGTATACAATGCTTTTTGTTTTATTACTGTTCTTGATTCAAATTGTAGGCTTGAACCTATTTTTTTTTATTCTATCTACGGTGGGCTTATACCAGCTAAGTAATATTTTCTGAGCCTTTTTGCCTTGTCCTACAAATTTTGAACAATAGCCATGCTTGCAAATTTAATTTGCAAAGCCAACTATCCGGAGTAATTGTTTTTGCGTTTTCATTTGTAATGATAAACTCATTCCTTAGCAAAAAATGCGATTATAAGCTCGCTGTGTACAATGAAAATTTTCATCCTCCCAGATTATTCAAAAGGGGGCTATATTGTCGGATAATTTTGACAATAATTTTAGCTTGCCAGTCTTTTAGCAACAATGCAAAGCCCAAAAAGGGACCAGGATCTAACTGTAAAAAAAATGATAACCATGAGCCATCAACACGAAAAAAAAAATTCATAACAAAGTTTGTTTGTTTTTTTAGTAATCAAATCTTGGCTTTTGCACTTGACAATACAGTTAGCAGTCAACTACAACAGGATGCCATCAGTTTTATCCACAAGCGCAGCGCAAAGTACTTAGCAAAATCAAAGCTGTGTAAACATGAAAAAATATATATAATCTATTGAAAGTGACCATCTTTCTTTTACCATTCCAGGATTAAGTCTTGTGTACGTATAACCAAATTTTCAGTTTGACATAATAATAAAATAAAAATAAGGTATAATAAGCAGTCATTAATACTTTCCAAAGTTGTGATTGTGCTTGTCCGAATTCGTGCAAGTTGCGTTAATTTAAAAGTTTGTGATGAATAATTTGTATTTTTCAACTTCAAGAGTAGGTTTCGGTTGTTGTTTGTTTTGGAGTTTTCACCTAAACACCATCAGCTAACTTATTTCGCTTTTAGCCTTTATGGAATTCTAGTTGAGGCCATAAACAGCCAGTTTGCCGGGTTTAGGGGGCCTGAGCTAATCAGCCCTTGCGGTTGCTATGGACCAAAACGGGTTTCTGCAAATTATACGTTAGACTAAACGCAAATTTTTCATATAGAAAAAAAATCACATCACCGTTTCAATCTAGCGCCCAAGTACCAAAAATCTTTTTTTAATAAATGCAGTCATATTATGGCGAAGAATTACAATTTTTTAGCTGGCTTGGGAACTGGTTAACTGACTCAAAAGCATCGAGACATGCGTGTATACAAAGCCATGAGTTAAAAAGCGAAAAGAAAGTCTAATTTTCATGTGGGCATGTGCATATATCAACAGCAACGGGCAGCAAGTAAGTGACCCAAGTTGATTAGTCTCTGTTTCCAAAAATCTCATAGATGACTCTAGAGTCGGGTGGTTTTTAACAAGCCCTGGAAACTTGAGGGTTTGCTTACAGTATCGCGAGGTTCTACGTAGACTCTAGTTTGTCTAAGAACCTAGGAATAAACGGACAACTTGACAACGACTACTGATTTTGTAAATTGGCTATTGCGCTAAAAAAAAAAAAGAGTTTTTAACGCCCATGGCTTGCCGAGGTTTTTATTTTGTTGCAAAAATCTTACTTAAAGTACTAAGTTATTTATTATTCTCTCTATAAATGTGAAAAAAAAATAGTATTTTCCATATTTGCGCGCGAAATACGGAATTCACAATACCAGCGGTTTTTTTTCTGATGCAAGGTCCATAATATGGGTTAGTGAAGAAATTGGAAAAATTGGGAAAAGGGCTTATTTGACTGTTTGGTCACCAACGACCTCAGTTCTCGTTGTGACTCTACACGATTGCCATTATACGAAGAGATTTAGTCCTTTTTGTTGGCTTGTAATTTATGGGTTTTGAACAAAAGGTATTCATGGTGGTACTCGCGACGAGCCATTTGCAAAATGGTTATGTCTTAAGCTGTAGTGCTAAATTGATAGAATTTATCGCTATTGTTTTTTTACTTTCACCTCTTGAGGCCCTACTAGGAGCGCTCGGGACCGCTTAAACAAGAGGTATTCGAGTACTTTTGCAGGTTTGGTCTGCTTGGTTCGGAAGCAAAAAAAAAAAAAAAAAAGCTCTAGCCAGGGTTAGAATCAAACCACAAAGGCTGTGAGACTGGTACGGTAGGTCCAAATCCAGTTGCTCAAAAAAAAAATTTTTTTTTTTCAGTCAGCTCTTATAACCTGATTAAAAATTGTATCTGTTTGGTGTATAGCTCTGTTGCCTCTAGGTAATTATCCCTAGGCTTGATTTTTTTTTTTTTTTTTTTGGCATTGTTTGACTAACGAGTGATTATTTGCTTGATTGATTTATTGCTGTAGCTTCTTCACCGTTATGAAAAAAAAAAAAAAAACACAAACAGTTACATAAGAATTCACTAATAATAATTAATTTATTATATTATTGATGTTTTTGACTCTGATGATATCGCCCACATCTGTCCATTGCGTCTTTTTCCGTGGGCAAAACAACACCTTAACAAAAAAAGTTTTAGGGAACGTAGAGAAGCAAAAGCAAGGTGCTGCAAATCAATCTGCTCGGTCAAATCCGTAACTTTAATGTTTATATCAGACTCAGTTCAAATATAACTTTAGCAGTGGATGTGTAAAAAGCCCAGATTACTAACAGGCTTTTAGCCAATATTTTCAACCCGATTCTTTTAATTTCAAAGGTTTTTTTTTTT
>JAJMRT010000462.1:0-18235 GCA_030558065.1 Geotrichum phurueaensis | reverse complement strand
AAATCATTGACTGAACGCAGAATTTACAGTTCGACGTTCTGGGATTTAATGAACGTCTTTTGCTGATATTATATTTATGTAAATTGAAGATTCATAGGTACATTATGCTCGTGTTATAAATTTAATTTCAACTTTTTTGTGATCAATATTTTTTTGATAAAATGGGTTTTGTCAATTTTAAGGGCTGGGGGGGGGGTTTGTCTGGGATCCAACGCCATCATCTAGTGTCGATTCTTTCTTTTACTAGTCATTATTCATCTTAGATGATAACGATTATCATCAACATTAAATGGATATGTGCCGTGTGCATATTTTCGACAGTTTACCAAATTTTTTTCAATGGTAGTAAAAGTGCCTAATGGTAGACTAACTTCTGCGTTGAAAAAACTTTTTTTTCTTGTATATACTCAATTTGCAAGTATATTTCTGTACTTGAGAAAGTTTCCAAAGGTTCTTCTTTCTAAAATTTGAGCTCTATCGCTTTCTACTTCTTGTTTTCAGCCTCAGCCTGTAATTGAGTTGTTAATGCCAAAAAAAATGTTATTGTTAATTTTTAGTTACTGGGAGGCGTGTGATAGACACACGTTTATATACCCACTAATAGAGTAAATTTAATTGATAAAATAATAAACAAGCCCTAGAGCCGGAACACAAGTTGACAGCTACTAGGGATACCCATACGCATCATACAGTACGTTTGCTAACCTGGCTATCTTGGCCTATATTTTAAACTCTTCGGGCCACTTTATATTAAAGTTATGAAACTTTTTTTTTGTATTGACGTAGTTACGAGAGATGTTGTAATTGTTGAGTATTCCTAGTAAAGTTCACTTATGTACCTGGCGTTAGTAGTAAATGAATGTACATTACCCATATGTCTCACAGTCATCGTGATAGACATTGCTGTATAGCTGCAGAAGCTGTAATACTCTTCTGAGAGTAGCTAGCCACCTAGGTTCACATATTTTCGGTCTTGATATGAGCCTGGCTATGAAGATATCAAATGGATGTTTTATGGTCTTCCACTGACTCGCACTGTTCAATTACCATATGGAAGCTATTAAATCCCCGGCCCAATTTCACATATAGCTGGCTTGATTAAACCAACCCACCTGGTGTGACTCCAAAGCAGTTTTGAGTAGAAGATTCGGGTTTAGCTCTAGGTCAGACTATGATATGATCACGTCTACAAGTTGCAGGCCGCACAACACAAGCGTGGGCGCCGACATCTACTATCTAGTACTCATGCTTCTTTCACCTTAGAAAGATGTGCACTCAATTAAAAATCACAACAGAAAAAAATGTTTCATTTAAGCTTTACATGCTCCCATAGCACAAAAGTTGTCTGGCCCATTACTCCCTCCCAAAGAAACATTTATACTGGAACTGCAGGTTTTACAAATGCAAGCAAATTCCAACTCAAATATCTGATAATTGCTCGGGCTATTTAAAACAAGGCATTTAAGTAACTAAAAGAGCAATGTGACCACGGTTCGGGGCTCAAGATTTTAGTGAGATAAATTTAATTTTTACCAGAAATTCCTTTCCTTGGCCCAATTTACTTCTGGACAAGAACTCGTTGAAAAAAAAAAAAAAATCAGTTTTTAACCCTTTTGCTGTACACAAACTCAAGCTCAAGAAACTCATACATGAATCGCAATTTTTTTTTTTTTACATCTGCAAACAATTATTTTCACTAAACCGTATACCGCTTCATTTTACTGGTAACTGGCAAATTTGACTTTTTTTAATTTGCTCTTTTTCTGTTTTATGCTCAGTATAGTTTCCCTTGGGGTAACAGAAGATACGCCTGCTGATTGTACACCCGACGGCCTAGACGTGGTTGCTTCTTGGTAACCAGACAAACCGGGTTTATACTTTGCTAGAAATGGCTTGGCTGGCTGCGACATAATTTTTATAGGCAACAACCAATGATTTTGATAAATCTTGGTCGTTGGTGGCCTAGGTACAAAGTAGCAGGCGTCATGGTTTCGAGAATATTGATGTCGTTCGAACTTCGTTATATGCTTATTAGCAGATTTCTACCTACTCTAGGTACATGTAAGTTATTTCATGCGTATTAACAAGTCGAAAAGAGCCTTTTAGTGATATACCATGTTGCTAATCCTCTCTAATTCTCCAAACCTTTTAAAATGAAATGAAAGCCTAAGGTATTCTTTTGAACCCACATCAGCCAGCTCCGAGGCGGTATTGAAAATTCCATTCTACAATACGGACATGACAAAAAAGATATTTAATCTACACCAGTATTGATCAAATTGCCTTCTTCAGTGGTAATGCTAAGCAGTGCACTTAGCTACATTCCAGTCGACGTCAAATAACACGCCCACAAAGCGTAAACGGCATTGTGCGATAGCGGCAGATAAACGTGATTCATGTCTAACTATTACAGTATTTACAAAAGTCTGGGACTGGTTGCATCAATTGAGGCATTCTACGAATTTTTCAGGGTGAGCGACTGGCAGGTATTATCAAAACAAACTGAAAATAACACACACGTACACGAATCAAAGGGTAGGCAGGATTAATTGAGATTTGCGATTCTCCTAAATTTTTTCATGTGCAGGATTGCCTGGTGCAGTAATTGATTTGTTAAAAGAGTCGAAAAATTCCCCTCTAACATTTTAAAAAAGTGGAAAGGTGAAAAAATAAAAATTTTCAAAAAAAAAAATAACAAAGGAACATTGTCAATAAAGTTATTTTATTTTTTTTTTTAAATTTTTGTTTATAGTTTTGTAGCGTATTTTTCAACGCGTTTTAGACGGGCTTTATAATCATTTTTATTATTTTTAACCTGAATGGTGACTTGACGCGTCTTTTTGCCGACTTAATGTATGCTTGCACATGCTCATCGGTACTGTCGTATTTAGACAGGTACCCCAAAGCCGGAACTTTTTTCAAAAAATAAAAATTACCTGCTTTTTATTTTGGTAGTTTTCATCGAAAGTTTTTAGCAGGAAACATCTAAGACTAGAGGGATGCTTTAGACAACCTCGATGTTTTTAGCGACTTTTAACATGTACATCAGCGTTTTAAAGGATAAATACCAGAGTGAGAGCCATTTAAGCGGCACCGGTGTTTCGATCAAGCAAACCGGTAGTATTGGTTATCAAAAAAGGCTTAGATGAGCAATCGTTACTGATACTTTGTCTAAAACAGTATGCGTAATTCTACAAGCTATGAACTAGAAATGATGAGAATTTTTTTTTGCATCTAAGACCTTTCATCATTATAGCTATAGAGTAGCATCTAATATTTGCCTCTGGCTGAAAAAAAAAGTTAAGCGACTCAAATCTTGAGGAATACTGTATGATAAACTAGTCATATAGAAAGTTATTTCAGTCCAATTTTATTCCGAGATCTAGCAAGCCACTGCGTGTATATCAAAAACCAAAAGTTTGGTGGTGTAAAACGTAGTTTCAGCTGTAGGACAAATCATACTCCTAGATAATCGGCAGAACAAAAGAAACACTAAGCTAAAAGAGTGACAAGGGAAACAATCGTCAAGTATATGTTTTTTTTACAGTCAACAATTCAAACAGCGGCCCTGATCTAGGCTAATTAGCATCTGGCAAGAGTTGCAAATCAACCCCAGTCATTTTTCCCCAGCCTTGAGATCGACAGCCAGGTTATTCTGCTAGGATAATTGAAAATCAGGTTTTTGAGAGAGAAAAGAAAAAAAAAGAAATAAATAAAAATCTTTTTTTTTTGATCCTACAAAATCTTTCAAAAACTTTTTTCCCCCAAAAAAAAGAAAATCAATACCCCGTTTTTAAATGTCAATAGGGGTAGCTTATCAACTAGCGAGCCAGTCCATTGATGGATTGTGCAGTGCAGCAGCCAGTCGTCGCAATTCACAACAACCATCATATGCATTTATTTCACGTTGATAAGTTGCCAACTACATGAACAGAGCATGTCATACTATAACATGTTGCTTGTAAAGGGAAAAAAAAAAAATTGACTATCCTTATTTTTTAGCAGTCTTTTTATACTTTGGGTTTTGGTGCCTAAAGAAAAGACACCTTATAAAAAAACGACGCGTTAACGCGAGTTGCCGACGCGGTACACGTAAAATACGCTTTTTTTTTTTTTTTAATGGTTACGATTATCAGTTTCTCTTTTTGATTTTCGGCAGGCGCAACACGTCGACGATAGTGGCTTGTTTTACAGGCGCATGTTGATATGAAGCTATAAATAAACAGAGCCAGTACTGATTGGCACATCTACTTATTGACGCTGGTCTTTCATCATCTCGGATTTGGTTTTCGTTCTTTTAAGCCAAATTTCTTGTTTGGTCATTCTACTTTTGCTGCACTAGCAGGTGCTGCTGCAATACATGCATATACCGTCGCTGCGGTATGTGTAGTTGTGTCAGTATCAACAGTATTTGATATCACCAGCTGCTTTAAAACAACCGGCATCACCGAGTGCTATCGTGCTTGTGTTGAATTGGGACATGCTTGGAGCGAAAAGAGATGGCACTGCGGTCTCACCAGCAGTGCAGCGAAAAAAATATTACAGGCGGTGTGAAGGTTAGACTATGCCATGACAGCTTGCAAGCCATTTTTCCGGAGCTCTTGAATGGACGGCAACGAGTTAAAAAGATATCTAATCGGCAGTTTTTTTGAAAAAAAAAAAGGATTTTATAGTGAGACCACATTCATGTATAGACATAAGTTTAAATTAGAGAAACTCTACTTGATAGAGAGTTGTACCAATGACATCTACTCAAATTTAAATTCACTTCATACCAGTCAGATCAACCCTAGAAGATGAGATCATCTTGTTGAGCTTGATGAATCTTCATGGCCCTGGATCCGTCCAGTTACTGAAGCAGTAAGAGCGTTCTGACATGCTCAATAAAGTATAAAAAATTGTAAATTATACGGCATTATAATGTTTTCTGCTGCCCTTTGCATCTTCCAGCTAGGGTTTGGCGCTCGGTCTTGTATTTAAATGGGTCTATCAGTTCCTAGACTCCAAAATCAGTATAAATTTTGTTTTGTTTTTAGCAATAACAAGAGCGCCCTTGGAATCTTGGTCCCTTGCAAATATAGCAGCAATCAAAAACTTTTATCAAGCAAAGTACTAAACATCGGCCGTCATCATGAGATTCGTGGCCCGGTCGTAACATGGGTGTCAATTCTGATAGGGACGGCCTGAATTTTGGATATCCTAGCCCCAAGTTCGAACCTCATAAAAGCTTGTATGAAAAATAAATCTGCATCGAATGGGATTTCCCGAGACCAGCTCAGACCACGAAGGCTCCTCCACCACGTAGGCCATTACTTTTATAACTTCATCGTCAAGTCTCAACTTTAACTGCACTGCTTTGTATGTGGTCATAAGGGTGTCGAGGTAGTATGCCTTGACAGTCATTGGGTTCCTTGGAGGATGGACAAAATCACTTAGGCCAATATTCCTAATGAAGGCATTGGAGACAAGAGTGGTGCGACTGTGGGAGTCAATTTTCACCGTGAACTTTTTCTAAACTCCATGTCCATTCAAGACCTTGGCCATTGTGGTATTGATATTGCTTGCTCGCGCTCCTGATTTTTTTCATGGATAGTTCTAGTAGAAACACTATGTCTAGTGTCTTGTTGTCGATGACAAGTTCCTCCCCCCCTCCCCTCTTTTTTTTTTTTCGGGATGAAGACCGGAGATTGGAGATTATCTAGAACCACTACCGCTGCAAAATCCATAAGGTAACGCAGCAAATCCAGATCTTTACTCAATATCACATTGTCGTCGACTCTGACGTCCGTGTATAGGGGATACAGCTTACAAGGAATCCCGTCTTCTTAGGGGTGATTTCCACACCAGTCGCACAGACTATGCTGGCTTCTAAAGTCCCGTTCCGTCGAAGCTACACGCAGATTTTTGCCCTTGAAAGGGAGCTTAAACGGCTGGAACGTCCGTTTCTGATTCTGGAATACTGCAAGAGAATATTCTATCTGTGTTATATTGGTCAATTTACTCCCATACCTCTGTGGTAAAAAAATGTCTAGTTATTGGAGGGCGCAGTAGACGGCTTGAAGCCGTCGTGGGATTTATCCAGCCTTTTGTTGTTCTAAGTCGAGAATGGGTAGTCCGCCGTTTTGACATGTTTAAGGAAAAAGAGAAACTAAGCATTGAGTTCCACCGGGTCTCTGACGGAGCTACCCATGTCTTTGAATTGCGAGCGGTTTGAGTTCTTCTCAGCAGCAGAAGACTCTTTGCTCTGCTCGCTCGAGAGCCTCAGTAGCCTAGTTTTTGACAGCTGTAGCGTTTGTGGGGCCCTCAATTTGGGTTGATTTAGTTCAACGACGTCCCCCAGGATAACTGGCCGGCTTCGTATCAGAGTTTTGCGACTTCATCAAGTTGTACTCCCCAGACAGCATTTTGTCACAGGTCCAGACCATCTTTGAGCCGCACTTCAGCAACCACGGATGGGCCAGCATGTATGCACTTGTCAACTACAGCATGACTGACAAGGTCCGCATCGACGCCTGCGGAAGTGTCATCGGTATTTACACCTTTCATTGCCAACCTATGGCCGCGAGAGTCCGCGACTGTCGCGCATGGCTAATGTGTAACGACCTTAACACAACAGCCAAATTGGACGGCAAGCTGGCGGACGTGACCCAGGGCCTCCTATTAGACGAGGAGTACAAAATTTACTAGAAACTGCTCTCTCGCATGATATTTTTGGTCAAAGGGCAAAATAGAAAATTTTATTAATACCTACAGCGGCATTAATAAATTTGGAGCCCCGATTTATGATGAGGTTACTCAGGAATACCTAGAGAAGGCCGGTACCTTCGTTGAGAGAGCCCAACGCCTGAGGGGAGCTGACAAGAGGATTATAGCTCATTAAACACCGTCGACTTTGGCGCCCTGTTTCTATATTTAAATTCAAAAAAGTATTGTGGATGTGGGTGGATGTGGGTAGTTTTAATCTGTTACTTTTATAAATATTGATATTTCAAGCAGCTGGTTGGACTAACTGTTATCCCAGAGACGCAGACACCAAAAAAGCCCTCTGCTCTCTGAGCTTATAAAAAACTTAAACCCTTAGTCTAAATCATGAACGCCGACGTAACCTGAGGTATGTTCATAGCTTTTATCAGTTCCTCTGCAATGTTTGGGCCTACAAGTTTGGCATTTGAATACCACGGAAAGCAGTCAGTGGGAATGGGGCGGCGGCGAGCAATTCACTAACTACGGTGAAGGGCTCAACTACAAGCAGGCAAATTGGGAGTTATTCTCAAAATGCTTGTAAGAGACTAGCAATGAGCTGGTGTTGGCTAATACAAGCTACACGGGCAAAAGGATGGCTGACAAGCTGGCTGAATCACTGACGGCGCTTATCAGGTCATGTCTCTGGGTTTCTACTCCAGAAATAAGACTTGTGGAGCGCAGTAAGTGCTGGTGGACAGACAACCTCAAAGCTATGAGAGGCAAGTACAGAAAAGTCAGACAGGAAGCTAAATGTGATCCAATTACGGAGAACCAACAGCAGGCCGAGGATAGTAAACATGAGTTTTGAGAAGCTTTAATTTAAGCTAAAAGCGAGTGCTGGAACAAATTTTTATGCACTAGAAACTCTGAGAACCTGTGGGATGTGTTTCCGTATGCTAGAGGGGTAGAGTCAAGAGGGGTACATTGGAGCTTATGAGGAAGGATGGCTCAATAGCAAAGTCAACTAAGAAAATTATTGACATGCTGTTTGCTGAGCCTTTTCCAACCAAAACCGAAATACGTTCGCCGACAGTTCCTTTCTGCAGAGAAGGGGACACAGGTGGCCTGAGCTCAAATTCAGAGAAATTGAGAAAGCCACATCGACTCAGTCTTCGTACAAGGCCGCTGGTCGTGACGGAGTTAAGACAATTGCTATCAAGCCTTCCTGGAATGTCAGTCAATTCAGGACCCTCTTTGTCAAACTTTTTAGAGAATGCGCGAGGATAGGCCATCATTCTATAGCTTTCCGCGAGGGGTATACGGTGGTTCTAAAAAAAGAAAAGGAGAGCTGAAGAGCCGGCTAAATCTTACCGGCTCATCACTCTTCTTAACTGTCTGGGTAAAGTCTTAGAAAAGATTGTGCAGAGGAGGCTCTTGGTACTAATTTTAAAATCTATTTCAAAACATCAGTTTGGAGCCCGAAGAGAGTATTCAGATGTAGACACGTTGGCCAGCTTGACGCACTATGTTGACCGAAACATAGTGAGGAAGAGGGCAACCTCAGTTTTAGCAATTGATGTCAAAAGCGCTTTTGACAATGTTGACAAAGGAGTTTTAGTAAAGGCTATGGAGAACATGGATCTCCCCAGGCTGCCAAGAGTTGGGTATCTAGATTTGTGAGTGCGAGGAAGACGAGTCTTATTGTTGATGGGAATCTCTCTGAAGCGAGAAAGGTGGAAATAGGCGTACCGCAAGGATCGCCAATCTCTCCCCTGTTGTTTCTCATGTGCACGAGCAACCTTTACCGGACCATATGCGACGCTGGTGTTAGAGTGATTGACTTTGTTGACGATATCACTATCTACACGAGTGGAAGAGACGCCAACAAGAACGTCACTAAGCTTTCAAATGTACTGAAGATATGTCATGACTGGGCCGTAGGATCTCACATTGAGTTTGATTATGGCGATAAGCTCAGCTTTATCCATATACGACCTCGCTTTCCTGGCAAGAGGAAGCAAGCAAGAAAGTGAAGAAGAAAGCTTGTGATTTTGGTAGATGGTTAGCCGAGAAGACCTGCTCAAGGAGGTTTAAATCTTTTAGGTGTCACTATTAGCCGCAGTTTTTCTTTTGCCCAACACGCTAAGAATGTAATTTCTAAGGCTACAAAAGCGGCTGGCGCAATAGGAAGACTGGGTGGTGTCCTTAGGGGCATTACTGGTCAGACTATGAGGCAAGTCTGCGTTTCATGTGTTAGGCCAGTCATGGAGTACGCTAGCCCAGTATGGTGTCAAAGAACACCAAGGATTTACAAGTACAAATTTGAAATTATTCAAAATCTTGCTTTAAGGAAGACCTTGGGTGCTTTTAAAACGACTGCAACCTGCATTTTACAACGGGACGCAGGTGTCCCACTTTTCAGCAAGCGAGCTGAGGAACTTGGCAAGCAATATTTTCTGAGAGCTCTGAGGAATGTTAGCCCGAAGAACCCAGTTAGGAGACTGATTAAGAGGCAAGGCCCTGTGGCTGAAAATGAACCGCTGGAATTTTTATTCTATCAGACTTGTAAGATGGAATCAGCTGGAAAAGATGTTTTTTTTGGAATACCAGGCCACTTTGGAAGCGTGCTAAGATGAGCATCATACTCAAGGCGGCCGAAATCACTGCTAACCTCAGGAAGAGCATTAGAGCTCAAGCTCGTTCAGCCTGGAGATCAGAATATGATGAGAGTTCTAAGAGCGGCTTTCACAGGTCGTTCACCAAGCCTGGCCTCTATGGCGACCCAGGCAACTACAGTCTTCTTTGCAGAATCATGGAGAAAGCGAACCGTCACACCCTCAGCAAGGTGGTGCAATTGAGAACTAGCCATGGCGTTATTGGATCCTATTTTAAAAGGATAGGAGTCTTGGATAGAAAATCACAAGTGCGAATGTGGCCAGCCTGAAACGGTTATGTACCTGCTGAAGGACTGCGCCCTCTGCGAATTGGGGCGTACGCACCTGAGAACATGTTCCCCGGAGCCTGACATCAATGTCCTACTTGATACCAAAAAAGACATTGAGGCGGTGGTCAAGTTTCTCGATTCGTCACCGCACCTCTTCAATATGATGGTCAGCTTAACAGCATAGCCTGTCAATGCTTTACCGGCTTGCCCTCCCACTCAACATAACGCACTGAAGTGACGATTATGTCGGGTTTCCCTTGACACACGGACTAAATTTGTGGAGAATTCGGTGCTGTCAAAATAAATGAAATATATAGTGAATGTCGCATTCCCCGCTAAGAAGATTATTTTTGTTGTATTGATGTTTTCTGTGTATAATTTTTAAATAGTTATAAGGACAATAAACTTATTATATATAACTTAATTGACATGTGAAATGGTAATATAAGGAAAATGGTAACTTTTGTTCACCTTCAAGATATAAATCACTGTAAAAATACAACAAGCTATCTTATTACTTAAAACTAGTTGCTATACTCTTCTCCAGACGTATTAATCACTACTTGACACGTTCTTACGTTATGTCCGAGCTTACCGCACACTCCACAGCGCCTTTCCCTCGGTCGCGCCGACCTTCCTTGACCACCACTTCTCGACGATTCAACCGCTACCTAGACATCAACATCCAGCTGAGCAACTGTTTGCTTTCCTTTCTCAACTGTCATTACCCCTATTTTTATTAATTGGGTCCTTTTTGCCCTCCGGCGCCGACTGAGTATCTCATTTGCTTTTCGAAGGTCTTGGATCTCTGCTTTTACTAGAGCATACTGATGCATAATTGCCATTGTTCCCTTAGAAAGAGACTTCAACGCTTCTAAAATTGGCTCTGGGGAGCTACTATGATGTCTCCTGATTTGTCTTTCAATGTATTCAGATTGGAATTCAGCTTTAAGGACGGTCGTTGGGGTCTTTGAACCCCAAGGGATAGAGGGGACGATCTCCTCAACCGGCGGTGGAGTCCGTAGCTGCACATCAAGCTTCAAAATTACCCTTTCTGGGTCGAAAACCAATTGTAAATAATAGTTAGATCTTTGCATTTAGCTCTTTAACAGTCATATTTACGAAAGAAACGCGTATCAAGCTCTTCGTGTCGCTTGACAAAGTTTCTAGTTCAATGTTTGCCAACGGGTGACACATCGCGGTCTGTAAGCAATCGGTTGGCCATTTCTTCAACACCACCCAGTCGCAGGGAAAAACCTCGCAATTTTTAGTCAAGAACATACTGAATAACTACCTTTTCCTCTAGATTAGATAGTTTGCGTGATTTGGGGATAGTATTAGCTCGAGCTTGTACGCCGTTGAGTCGGCATTGAAGAGTAGTGTATTTGGCTTGATAGAGCTTTGAGGCGCGTCGGAGACTCAATTTTGGGTCATTATTATAGGCTTGAAGGGCTAGAGTGATTCTAGCTTTATCATTTGTCTGTGGCATCTTACGTAGTTGACAATTAATTGATTAAATGGAAAAGTTGTTAATTGATTAAATGGAAAGGTTGTGGGATGATGAAAAGTTACCATTTTCCTTATATTACCATTTCACATGTCACTTACGTTATATATATATACTATATATACTATATATACAGTATATACATACATATCTGTTTTTTTTGTTGTTGGTAGTTGTCCTATCAGTTTAAACGGACCTTTCGTGTTTCTGTTGTTTTTTTACTATTTTTTTTACCACTTTTTTTATTTTTATTATTTTTATTTTATATTCATTACAATTGAAGGTAATTATTTTTATTCTCTTCCATGTTTGACCTTTCCATTTTTCTTGCTTTTATTTTTCGATCATCTCTTCGGAGTTCAGTTTCTTGATCGCGTGGATAAGAGGACTTTGTTCCATTGATGCTTTTTTTTTATTTCTTTTAAATCTTTTTTCATTTTTTTTTTATTTTTTTTTTCATCTTTTTTTTCATCTTTTTTTTCGTTTTTTTCGTTTTTTTTTTTTCGTTTTTTTTTTTTTTTTTTTTTTTTTTTTTTTTTTTTTTTTTTTTTTTTTTTTTTTTTTTTTTTTTTTTTTTTTTTTTTTTTTTTTTTTTTTTTTTTTTTTTTTTTTTTTTTTTTTTTTCTTTTTTCTTTCTTTTTTTTTTTATCAGATTTTCTGACTAAATTTCAGGATGTTAATGAACATCTAAATTCCAATTTGGATCAGCCCTTGTGAAAACACAGAAGACAATGAATCAATAAAAAATAAAATAATAAAATAACGAGAAAAGAGAAATTTTGTTTGGCAGGTCCCTGATAGCAGGGTGGACTTGATGGATGAGGTAGATTTGGCTGTGCTGGATTTAGTGAAAGGAGTAAGTCGCGATAGCACGTTTTTACTTTTCACCGCTAGTAGTGGACTCACAGTCATGTCCTTAGTAGTAATATTTGTTAGTGATTGGTCATTAGGTGTTGTTAAAAATTCTTCTTTTGCAAGGTCTCCATGAGACGTTGACTTATCTCCACGCATGTATTGGCTTGACGGCTTTCGATATTACTAGCAATATCAAGCAGCAGGTTAAATGTCTGAGAAGTTACGCTGGAGGGAGGTGGTTGAAATGGGATCACACGGGTGGTGTGACTTGGCCGCTCTTGATATTGCCAGCAACATCAAGTAGCAGGTCCAACGTCTGAGAAGTTGCGCTGGAGAGGGTGGATGGGATGGAATCACATGGGTGATGTGACTAGACCGCTCTTGATATTGCCAGCAACATCAAGTAGCAGGTTCAACGTCTAAAGAGTTTTCCTGAGAAAAGGTAGATGAGCTCAAATCGTAGAACTTGAGGACAGTAGACCAATGCAAGAATAAATCTCCTACCCCTGCTTACCGTTCTTCTTTTGCAAGGAATTTGGTAGCAGCATTTGGGTTGAGAGAATAAAAATGGAATAAAAAATAAAAACAGAAAACGAAGTAAAAGCTACAGAGTAAAAAAGAATTGCTGTTAGTACAAGTTGCAATTGCAAATGTGTTATTAAATTGAGCTTACCAGAGCAATTTTCAGTAATATTCTGATCTTGAGTAATAAAGGTTGGTTTGAGAAAATAAAAGAGGAAAAGAAAAAAAAAAAAGGACTTCGCAAAATATTTGTCTATATATATACTTTTTGTTTATTTATTTATTTGTTTACATTTGCATGTGCTCAGCTTATCGCCACATTTGAAACAATATACTGCCAAAATCGCATTGTGTATGGGCTCTAATTTCCTCCAAGTTGTGTGTACATAAGTGTTGTTGTTATTGTCACACCAATAAAAATGAAAACAAAAAGCCTGTATTAAAAGTATCACTATCCTTCTGAAAAGTCTGTCCAAAATCCCCTCTGACCATGTTGATTTTGAAAATTTTTATTCAACCTCGGTCCTGACCCGTCCTGGCCCGTCCTGAACCGTCCGTTTTGAGATATCTATCGGAACTTTTGTTTGACCATTTTGCTTTCGACAATCTCCATCCAAATTTTTCTTCAGCTACTTTTCTTGTGACAATGTGAACCCAAATTTTCTCTCCCAATGCTTTCCTTCTTACAATGCCCGTCTACCGCTAATTTTTTCAGTTATTTGGCAATATCTGTTGGTTTTTTCTTGTTACTATTTCATTTGTGACGATGTCAACCCGAATTTTATCTGATGTCTCTAATCTGGGGAAGCTTAAGAATATTTCAACAAAATTGTATATAAAAGTTTTGAGCAATTATCAGTCGTTTTGTTCAAACACTTATAAGGTTTTTTCAGAGACTTTTTTTCTCAAAAAGCCAAAAGGAGCTAGATATTAGGCTAGATGCTTTTAGCGGATCAGAACGTTTTCCAGATCATATTATTTTCCACAATTTGCATCAAGACTCAAATCAAAACCAAACAGAACACTATATTCTCAACGCCACATTCATGGAAATATTTCAAAAAATCGTTTAAAAATAGTTGATGAAATAAAATGCATATCAATTTATTAATTAACTAATTTCAAATTTATTTTCGGTCTCTATTTAAGTCTGAAGTTGGGAAAAGATCTATGTTCCGAGCGAAAAGGTTGAATGTGTGTTCCCTATGGCTCCCGATTACATTTTTATTTGTGTGAATTCCTAAGGCTCAACAGTCGTTTTGACCCCATATGGCCCTCATAGCCCACTCGGTGCCTTCAATCACAACCAGGCCCTCTGTTAGCGGAACTCCGCGCATTTCTGTGCATGATGAATAAAAGTCCTCTTCAAAATCATTTGTGATGACCATGGTATGAGTTGTGCGGTGGAGAAAATTTCCTGGGAAAGAAAGTTCTTTCCAGCTTTATTTCTGATTTTACTATGAAGCCTCCTTTCTAGTTCCTCACACTCATGCTCACATGCTGTCCTTTTGTCAACAGCTCAAAACTTATTCTTTTATTATTTTTTTTTGGCATTCAGATCATTCTCTATGGTTTGCTCTATATAGCGCAACCTTCTTTCTAAGTGAATCTGCCAGTAGAGCCTTAAGACTTATGGCGAGGATTTCTAGCCGTATGTGCTAATCTGAAGGCGAATGGCTTTGGGCTTTGCCAGACCCCTCACCCTAGTCGGCATCTTTTTTTATTAGTTACGTGAAACTCTTTAGCGGACTATAATGACTAGGTATGGTGATACCAGGGTTTTCCGTCTCATCTATAGTCATCACACTATGCCGTCGTGGTCAACTCGTGCTGGCCACAGCTTATCAGTGCTCATCCATTCTTCTTCAAGTATCGTGGATTGGTCCGGGCGGGGTAGACTCAGTAAACCCGTAGGTTCTGTTTAGCCGCTGTCCTGAGTAGATTAACCCAGTCTGCTCGTTCCACTTATGTGTTGTTTGATCCTACTGGTGGTGTTCAACACTTCAGACTTCAGCTGCGTTTGTCGTATTTTTTAGAAACTTCAAGAAGCGTTTCTCGCACAATTTCCAAATATGTTCCGTCGGGTAGCAGGCACTATTATATGCATCAATTCGGTTTCCGCGACCTTTTGCCAGTAGATTGCCATAACTGTGGATTGTTTCGTTTTTTCTGAGTGCCGCCGGGATGGCAAGTATGCCATACGGACAGAATACCGGGTGAGAGTATACCACGTCGTCCGGGGCGAATCCTGAAGTGCTGTTAAGCACGCTGTTGTGCGCTCTTTTGCAATCATACGAACAATTATTACACTGGCTTCTACTCGCATTGGACTTGATATAGTTTTTACTAAGGCCTCGGGCTCGTTCTGCTTGTCCATTGGAGTTTTGATGGGACAGTATAGATTACTTATAGTACAATGAAATGTCCTTTACAATTTGAAGATTAAAATCTTTGTATCTATTTTTTAAGTAGTTTCACTGCGGATAGGCAGCTCCTTTTTTTCCAAATCATAGACTTCTATTTTTATTGAAGTTTGGGAGCCAATAAGTTAAAAGTATTCAAGTTTCTTGATTTTTTTACTGCGCCTTGTTGTGGCTGATTTGCTTAAAATTTTACTTTCAGATATTTTCTGAGAATCAATCGTATTGGTCTGCTAGATGTTACTCAGTGGAGTTTACAAGCTTTTGTGATCTCTCTCCAGACGCTGATGTCGTGCTATCTTTGTAATCCCTGGCCGTATGAAGTAAGCCAAGTGACTGTTAATGTCCCTAACTGCTCTTACTTCGATTTCTTGGGCCAAATGCTCAAAGGGGACTTAGTGAGCGGTTTGTTGTGTTGTTATCATTTGAAAGGTCCTCTCAATGGTTCTTGAAACTGCTAACCCCTTGGGGGAGGAAAAGTATTTCCTTTTATCTGCTTTCGTTTCCCATTGTACGAGCAACCTTTTCGGGATGCTCTCTTCAAGCAGCAATCCCGGTAAACACAACACACCTTCTCTTTTTATTCTCTTGTAATTAATTAGGTAATACTAAGACTCCATGGTTGTCCAGCAACCTCGCAGGCTTTTGGCATGAACCTTCAAAGCCGGGAGGGCTCACAGTATTGATTGTTTTACAATCTTTTACGAATGTGAGAGAGAGTAAGTACTGTTTGCCTGGAAAATTTACTTCACCTAACCCCAAACCTAATACTAATTACATAATACCAAAAATCGATAAGACAAATTTAAAAAGCCCTACTATGTATCACGTGATTGGATCTGTTACGTAGAAAAATTTCCCAATATTCATCATAAAAGTTTCCCACACCTTAATTTTTTTTCTCCTTTTCTCTTTTTCTTTTTTCTTTAATACAAAACCCACACCCGATTTGTTCCTCGACTGGGTAGCAGGCATGTGCCGTTTTCAAGCTCCTGCTAGCCGCGTTGGCAACTAAGGAGGAAGGAACGCGGGTAAACGTTTTGTTTGCCTTGTCGTTTTGGAGTGTTTCTTGGGTGGTAGAATAATCCTTTGAGGGGGCTCTTTTCGCTAACAGCATCCGTGGAATCAGATAGATGTCGTTTGATAGTAGGGGAGCTCACATTTTTTTTTTAATTTATTTATTTTATATCGGCTTGATAATTTATGTCGCATTAAGCATATATTATCTGATGACGTTCGGACTTGAGGGGAAACCGAGTATGTGCTTGTGGTTCTATCTCTGGTCCAGTCTGAATAATAAATTTATTTCATGGAAAATCTGTTCATTCTCATAATAAATAAGCTTTAGAAATCAACCTGAATGGTCCTAAGTTGTATAATCACTATCAAAACAATAGCATGGAAAAACATTTTTTCCGAGAGTGAAGTTCATAGTATCATGAGCCTTACAGAGTCTGTGATCAGACACAAGCAATCCTAATAGTTTATTTGCTGATGGATATCTGTTTGCCCGATGGTTCAATCCCTTTTGGAATACGGGAGAAACTATTGCATTTTCAACCTACAATCATAAATGTCTGTTCTTTTCATCATATCGCACAAATGTCAAAAGTGTTGAACTTGTCAATAGAATTGATTTTAACGCCAACGAGCTTATACTATATAGTATAGATGCTTCTTTGAAACAAATTTGCTATTTTGTTGGCTAGTCGAAAGTTTCATGCCAGATTGTTTACAAAAGGTGTTGAAAATAACACCATTAACCATTTTTCACACATGAGTACAGATCATAATTGTGTTTCTCTATTGTGGAGTCATAGTAATAAAGCAACGTGTATCTGAAAGCGCAGTTTACTCACGAATATTGTTACTTAGGTAACTAGACGACTGACGAATATGCCCTCGAAATTTTTTGAAACTGCGTTTCAATATTATTTTGATGGCAGCTTGACCACCTCAGTTTGTGTCAAGTTTTTATTTAAAGATTTTGGTTTCAAGTCTTTTAATCCAAAAACATCTGTAGTATAGTTAAACAATGCGTTAGGCCAGTCATGGATTATGCTAGTCCAGTATGGTATCAAAGAACACCAAGGGTTTACAAGGACAAACTTGAAAGTATTCAAAATCTTGCTTTAAGGAAGACATTGGGTTCTTTTAAAACGACTGCAACCTGCATTTCACAGCGGGACGCGGGTGTCCCACCTTTCTGTAAGCGAGCTGAAAAACTTGGTAAGCAATATTCTCTGAGAGCTCTTAGGGATGTTAGCCCGAAGAACCCAGTTAGGAGGCTTATTAAGAGGCAAGGCCCTGTGGCTGAAAATGAACCGCTGGCATTGTTATTATATCAGACTTGTCAAATAGAATCAGCTGGAAAGGATGTCTTCTGGAACACCCGGCCACCTTGGAAGCGTGCTAAGATGAGCATGGTGCTCAAGCTCGTTCAGCCTGGAGATCAGATTATGATGACAGTTCTAAGGGTGGCTTTTACAGGTCGTTCACCAAGCCTGGACTCTATGGCGACCCAGGCAACTACAATCCTCTTTGCAGCATCATGGAAAAAGCAAGCCGTCACACCCTCAGCAAGGTGGTGCAATTGAGAACTAGCCATGGTGTTATTGGATCTTATTTTAAAAGGATAGGAGTCTTGAATAGAAATCACAAGTGCGAATGTGGCCAACCTGAAACGGTTGTGCACCTGCTGAAGGTCTGCGCCCTCTGCGAATCGGGGCGTACGCACCTGAGAACATGTTCCCCGGAGCCTGACATCAATGTCCTACTGGATACCAAGAAAGGCATTGAAGCTGTGGTCATGTTTCTCAATTCATCACCGCATTTCCTCAATTGATGGTCAGCTTAACAGCATAGCCTGTCAAGGTTTTACCGGCTTGCTCTCCCACTCAACATAACGCACTGTAGTGACGATCATGTCGGGTTTCCCTTGACACACGGACTAGGTTCATGGAAAATTCGGTGCCATCGAAGTGAATGAAATATGTAGTGAATGGCGCATTCCTCGCTAAAGAGTTAATTTTGCTGTATTAATATATTCTGTATATAATTCTCAAATAATTGTAAGTACAATAAACTGATTACATATACTATATATATATTGGTTTCAACTGTAGTGTAGACGTTGTTGAACCTTTTCAAGCGTTGTTTTTTTTTTTTTTTTTTTGACGACTATTTCGGCAATTCTGGTAGCAAACAGCTTGTGTATGCTGCCCAACAACAACCTTCACAAATCCACAAAATTGTGGAAATACCATTAAAAAAAATAAAATAAAAACAATAAAAAAAAAAAAA
>JAJMRT010000047.1:42521-64976 GCA_030558065.1 Geotrichum phurueaensis | reverse complement strand
AAAAAAAAAAAAAAAAAAGGGAAGAAAAGAAAGAAAAAAACGGGAAAAAGGAGTGTTTTATACATTTTATATACGTTTTATTGGTTTCGATGCTTGTCGCGCCCTTACCAATATTTATTAATGAATTTTCATTATACGACAATTGTCACGGTTATTTACTAGAGAACGTACAAACCCGCAAAGGGGAACCGTGATGTGCAAGTATACATATAGGTATGTACGAGTAGAGAGAAAATAGTTTTATCCCTTGATTTTCTCTAAAACTTCGGGCAGAAAGGCCATATATATATAATCACTAAGCTCCTCAGGTCTCTAGCCTGACAACATTAGTTGATGATTAAAGCCGTACCTAAAGTACCTCCGGTTGATAAAAAATTTTTTTACTGTTTTTATGAAAAAAGAAAGTTGGGGGTAACAGAATGTGTGGGGGTAATCGTAAGAATTGTGAGGCAATTTCGCCAATTATGGTGAAATTTATTGCGACGCAGCGTTTAAAATCAAAGTAGCAAAGACGTTAAAAATAAAGCCAAGTCTCAGCCTTGTTGATGATGTTGCAGTTGGCATCTTCCAAGGGTTTCAGCATTGGAGCCACTAACTTCAATTGTAGCACACAAATAAGGGAAAGATTTACCGACCAGCAGAAAGAACGGCAGATATGCTTGCTGTCAATTGGGTCAAGTAGTAATATAAAAGTTAACCAAAAGCCACCAAAATATCAAAAATAAAATGCAGTAAACAAACGGACCAAAGCAAAATTTAACGAAATACCCGTTCATGTTGACTCTCATCTATAACGATAGATCTTGTTTAATAAAATGCTTCGTGCCGCTTTTTCAAACAAATTTTTCTTTTTCGTCTCGATACTTTTTTTTGATAAAAATCTTTGATGCCTTGTTATGTTGTTTTCTTGCCTCTATTACGTTTTTTTATTCCCTTTATGTACTGATAAAGCTGTTGAATAAAAATTTTGTAGTGAGTTACAATCAAGTCTTCTAGATATATAACTATGTCTGATTTCTCCTCTTATTAGTTTGTTTACTTTAATTGTACTTTGATACTTCTAGGTTCAATGAGCGAAATCATTATTGCAAGTGTGGTCAACTGGAAATAGTTGAGAACGTCTTCTACTAGAGTCCTCTAGTAAAGTCCTTTGTATTCTGCAGAGCGAGTTTTCTTGAGAAATTTTTTCGGAGCTTGATCCTAGGGTTCTTCTTGATACCATGAAAGGCCTTGAGGCAGTAGTCAAGTTCTTAGATACTGCAACTTCTTTGCTAATGGTTTGCTTGATTAAAGCAGCTTGTTAATGTGTTACTGGGTATCAACCTCCGGTATTGATCTACTGGATGATATGTATCAAAGGTTTTTTTTTAACATATGAAAATATTCATGGATAATTCAGCGCCATTGAATGTTTGAGCTTGAAATACGGGCTGAGACCACTACTTTTGCAGTCTCATAGAGACAAATGGTTTTGAAATTTGTGTTTTCTTTGTAACGTAAGTCACATGTGAAATGAAAATCCAAGTGAACTTAAAACTTTTCTTCATCCCACAACCTTTCCATTTAATCAATTAACAACTTTTCTATTTAATCAATTAATTGTCAACTACGTAAGATGCCACAGACAAATGATGAAGCTAGAATTCTTCTAGCCCTTCAAGCCTATAATAATGACCCAAAATTGAGTCTCCGACGCGTCGCAAAGCTCTATCAAGTCAATTACACGACTCTTTACTCCCGACACAACGGCGTACAAGCTCGAGCTAATACTATCCCCAAATCACGCAAACTATCTAATCTAGAGGAAAAAATAGTTTTTCAGTATATTCTTGACCTAAATTTGCGAGGTTTTCCCCCGCGACTGGGTGGTGTTAAAGAAATGGCCAACCGATTGCTTGCAGACCGCGATGTGTCACCCGTTGGCAAGCATTGGGCTAGAAACTTCGTCAAGCGACACGAAGAGCTTGATACGCGTTTCTTTCGTAAATATGACTATCAAAGAGCTAAATGCGAAGATCCAACTATTATTTACAATTGGTTTTCAATCTAGAAAAGGTAATTTTGAAGCTTGATGTGCAGCTACGGACTCCACCGCCGGTTGAAGAGATCGTCCCCTCTATCCCTTGGGGTTCAAAGACCCCAACGACCGTCCTTGAGGCTGAATTTTAATTTGAATACATTAAAAGACAAATCAGAAGACATCATAGTAGCTCCCCAAAGCCAATTTTAGAAGCGTTGAAGTCTCTTTCTAAGGGAACAATGGCAATTATGCATGAGTATGCTCTAGTAAAAGCAGAGATCCAAGACCTTCGAAAAGCAAATGAGATACTCAGTCGGCGCAGGAGGGCAAAAAGGACCCGATTAATGAAAAGAGGAGTAGTAACAGTTGAGAAAGGAAGGCAAGCAGTTGCTCAGCTGGATGTTGATGCTCAGGTAGCGGTTGAATTGTCGAGAAGTGGTGGTCAAGGAAGGTCAGCGCGACCGAGGGAAAGGCGCTGTGGAGTATGCGGCAAGCTCGGACATAACGTAAGAACGTGTCAAGTAGTGATTAATACGTCTGGAGAAGAGTATAGCAACTAGATTTAAGTAATCAGATGGTTTGTTGTATTTTTACAGTGATTCATATCTTGAAGGTGAACAAAAGTTTTCATTTCACTTGGGGTTTCATTTCACATGTGACTTACGTTATCTCATTTTGTTTTGTAATTTGATTTGTAACTATTTCATTTAAGGACAAATAACCTATTATCTATCTATCTATTCTTTTGTGTGATTATTTATAAAAATAAATAATATTCTAAAAAATGAAAAATAAATCGTTTTTTTTTTTTTCAAAAATGTTCCCTTGCCTACTGAAATCTTTTGTTGGCCCATTTGCGCAACTTTTCCCCTCTTAAGTAAACAAAGACGGGGAATGGAACGCCCAACACAAAGCATAATAATCCACATAGCGTGTTGGCCCAACCATAGCCCAGCTTGTTGTACATAGCTTGGCCAAAGAGCGGAAATGCAAATGCAAAGAATGAGCGGAACATAGCACTTGCTGCCATTGATGAGGCCGCGTACATGGGGTTCATATCGATTAGGTAGTTTTGAATGGTTTGAAATAGCGCACTGATGCCAACGGAGAAAATAGCGGTGCCGATTTCTGGCATGAGCCAAAATGTTTTAGCTTCGGCGCTCCAGCCGTACCAGATGAGACCAATGCCCATGAGCACAGAACTGGGAATAAGCACGGGTAGGCGGTACTCCGGCTTGGGCACTCCGTTGTTACGCGCAACAAGCTTAAGGTATACAAATTGAATTAGCGGCGTACCTACCAGTAAGCCACTAACAGAACCAATGCCAACAGCGACGTACATAAGGCCAGCAATGCCGACACTGAATCCGTACACATTAGTCCACAAAGTGGGGTATGTAACCAGCATTAGGTACTTGAACCCATAGATATACGCCATATGTAAGCCGAGTCCCGTCACAATAGGATGGAATAAGATGAGCTTGATAGGGCGCGTGACGGCAAGAAAGAGCTGTGTCTTAAAGCTCACACCAGTGACCTCAAATACCGTGTACAAATGCGGATTTCCCGTCTTTTTACGCAGTTTGTTAGCCTTCCAATGCAGCAGCGTGGGTGTATAGGTTTCCTTTAAAAAGAGAAGGCCAAAGGCAGCGACCACGCCAGTAGTAATGGTAAGTACCCAAACGACCCAGCGCCAACTTGTGTTTTGCACAATAAATCCAGAGATTACAGGCGCAACAACAGGACCGAGAGTGGGGCCAAGCAATACATATCCTAGAGGTGTGTTGCGGTCTTTGTCAGTAAACAAGTCAGCAAGTGTGCCAGCGCTGACCGAGAGCGGCGGCGCACCGGCACACCCGGCAAGGAACCGAAATATGTAAATCTGGGCTTTTGTACGCGAGAGTGCGGTTGCCATGTTGAAAATTACTAGCAGCACAATCGACGTGTTGAGCACTATGCTCCGACCAAAAACCTCGGAAAGCGGAGCAATGAAAAGAGGGAAAACTGCCCATGCAAGCACAAAGATAGATACGGTCAGTGACTTTTCGACCTGTCCAGTGATATGGAGGTCCTTGGCGATCATGGGTACCGCAGTCGAAATGATTGAAGAAGATAATGGAGAGATGAATCCATATAGCGAGATAACAGCGACCATAATCCATTTTTTCCGGCTGGGCCAGTTGCGCGGATTGGCGGGATCATCCTCGGAGTCCCAGGTCACAAGTTCGGGATTAATTTCATCTGACGCAAAGCTATCCTCTAAGCTGCTGTTCTTGTCCTTATCGGTAACATCATCATCATCCATATAGCGGCTCTGATTGGGCAAGGTCTGGGAACGCACCGTTGCAATACTTTTCTTTTTCTCAATCTCAATGGTTTCTGCAGGCGTGTTTTTGCCATAAACATTCTTTTCACAGTATGAGCTTTCCGCTGAGCAATAACTGTTGCGTGTAGACCAGCGAAATAGTTTGTCGCCAGAAGCAAGTGAGAAGTCGGCATTTCTGTCGCTGCTAGAGTCGTTTGCTGAATTTTTCTTGTTGTTGGTTTTGTTATGAGGAGTGTACGTGGTGACGGGGTTTTCTGTTCTTGACGTTGGGAATGTTTGTTCAAACATTGTCCGAGGCTCTGAAAATTTCTTTTCATTAGAAGGAGAGTTAGGTTTGACCAGCTTCATAGCTCTTGATGGGTACCGAGAAAGGCGAAACTACGGATATGATTCAATAGTGTCTACAGAAAACGAATGAATTGTTAACCGTTTTATTTAGAGTATCGTTGAAAAGAGAGCGTGTGCGAAAAAAAAAAAAAAAAAAAAAAAAAAAAAACCGAAAAGAAATAGGAAAAAAGAGCGTTTTATATATGTATAATCAATTCTATTGGCTTCAATTCTTGACGCCTGTTCACCAAGTATTTTTCAATCGTGTGGACACTGATTTTTTTTTTAACGTAGTCATTAATATACAACAATAGTTGGGGATGTATAGCCGTACCGCTAATGTATTTGGAGAAAAAAAAATTTTCAATATTCTCTATTTATGAAAAAATTGGGGATAACTACATGGAAATTTGAATAAGTTACTTGTAGAAAAGGTATTGTGAGTCAATTCTATTAATTCATTATGATTAAATTATTTGCGACTCAGCGCATGATATCAAAATAATAAAGACCTAAAAATGAAGTTAAGTTTCACCTTAATTGATTCTGTTACTTATGATAACACTACCGTTGCTTTTGAGGTTGGTGCAGTTGGGATCTTGCCAGAGGTTAAACCTAGGATCCCCTAACATCTACTTTGGCATTTAAACAAGACAAAGATTTATTGCCAACCAACAGACAGAATGGCAAGCATACCGACAGGCAATTGTGTAACGTAGGAGTAATTATATCAAAGCTGCTAAACTCCATCAAATATTAGAATTAAAAAGAATTGAGCAGCCTGATGAAAGGATGCACGCACCCAGACTTCCTTTTCCTGCGCACGGCAAGTTGACCCGCGCATCTATAGTAACAGGTTTTTTTTTTGATTCAGGGTTTAATGCAGCCAAAAAATAATTAAAAAAATTAAAAATAAAAAAAGGCCTTTTCAAATAAAATATGAAAACAAACATAAATAAAAAGAACTTTTGAAAAATTTGAAACCCGAGTCAAAATTTTTCATTTTTTGAAAAGATTTTTGAGGATTTGCCATGTTGGTATTACTACCGTTATTGGAAGATTTAAAAAAAAATTAGCTTCAGGGGATAAGCGTTGACGAGATGATCAAGTTTCTCGATTCACTACTACCTGAGAGATAGGAAGAGAATCATAAAAAAAAGTAAAGCTGACAGTATCTCTTTTTAAAAAATTGGCCTTTATTTGTTCAAAATGTAGGGTAGCGTTGAACACACGCTTCGGCCGTGCTTCTTATTTGGAAGATTATCCACAAAGAATTCTTCCAGTTCGTGCCCATTGATTTGCGACTCCATAAGTTCGCAGAACAGAGTGGTATCAAAGTCAACTGGAGTACTTCCTACCACGAGTTTTACACTGAGCTCAAGGGCGGTAGAAAACCTAATATCCCTGCCGGTCGCATTCGTCGGGAAGATATACCGCGACTTGCTTCCTAATACCTCTTGTTCAAAAATTTAGAGAATTATTAGTAAGTTGCTAATCGACCAGCATAATAACTTAAGAAGACAAAGTATAGCACTCAATACGGAAGCTTTGGGATGATTATTTGAAGAGTAGTTTTTCGTATCTTGAGCCCAAGTAGCATGAGACGCCTGAGGCCAATGGACTAGCGGGTGAGCCCGTGAAAGAATACTCAACTAACCCTGGTTTCAAAGTTGGCCAGTCCGACGATATGATGCCTGTCGCCAAGCTTACACTTTTTCTCAATTCCGGAGTCTACATGGCCACCAGCTCGTCTGGACCCGAGACCAACGTTTTTTCCGGAAAAGGAGGTGTTCCCTCTCGGTGAGTCATGAGTCAAGATACAGTACCACTGCGTCCAGTTTTCGGTATATTCTTTGATCATCAAGCTGCCAGATTGAGTATTGTTGCTCTGAGGAAATGCTTCATGAACATCCCAGTACTGACTGCTATACACGACACTACGAGTTTTAAAATAACCGAGACATTAGGACGGTCTTGTTGATCAGCCTAAATAATTTTCCGGAGATCACAAATTTTTCATGCAAGTGTCAAGGAATTTGTGTACAACCCTGCTTCTTAATACTGATGCTATTTATCGATAGACTAAATGCAAAACTTATGTTAATACACATCAAATTCGGAATGCTTAGCAAGTTTTAATACCCTTTCAGTCCTGCTTTTCATGTGCTAGGAGGCTAGAGAACAAAAGAAAACTATTAAGCCGGAAGCAATTTTATTGCGTTTTTTTTTTTTCTTTTTTTATTTTGCACAAAAGAAAATGTAAAACTTTTGAACAAATGAATGGGCCTAAAGAAAATTTTCCTAGAAAACGTAAATTCAACGTTCTCACTTCCCTTCATTTATTTTTTTTATAATTCCCATAAACAATAGCTAAATCAAAGATTTTGTTGATATTTAGTGAAAAGTATATATTTCCTACCCGCAGATCTGTTGTAACATGTATAGCTTTGAAAATTTCCAAATTGTTGGAAAGTGTTCAGTTACAATAGCAAACTTTTTTTTAGTGCTGGTCACAGTGAGCTCGCTTGAATACGAGCTAATCAATCACAGTCAGGTTAAAAATTTAATCCATAACTATGTTTAGTCTCATTACTGACAAGAAATATTTTGGCTTTCACAGAGACCTTCAAGCTTCACTGTGTTCATCTGAAATCATAATCCAATGGGATTCTCAAAGCTCTTAAATTTTAAAATGCATTATAGTTTTCTGTGTATCACCAATGTCTTAAGAATTTTTCTACCTTGTGTGCTTGTTGTCCCGTAAAAATTTCAATTGTGATCATAAATTCCTGATTTTTTTTTTTGACGTCAATCATAAGCAATTAATATTAGAATTGCATTACAGAACCACTTGGCAATCAAAAGATCCAAAGCATCTATTAATTTAAACTGAGGAGAGGTATTGTAAATACATATATTAACAAAACTTTTATTTGTCTACAAAAGTACGTGCTGCAATTGTGATAATCTAATTGCTAATTAAATTTCACCACTAGCCAGAGACAGCTTCACAACTGTTAGAAGTATCTTCGGCAATTACATAAAAAAAAAAGACGAAAACACGGCAGATTGCAAACCATGGCTAAAATTCAATTTATTTTTTTCTGAAAGACAGAAATGTATTGCAAAAATCCATTGCCTTTAAAAAACTATGCTTGTTATTTTTTCTTCTTGTAAAGCGAAGTAAAGCCATGCCAGTATCATTGGCTCTACGTCTTTTTTTTTCTTTTTTTTTTTAAAAAAAAAAAAAGCGGCAGATTTAGTTGGTTTGAAAACATTACTTACAGTTCATATATTAACAGTAACCAGTGAAGCTGTCCATCTTCAAGTGAAGCTTTGTTTTCTTTAGTGTGTTCAAGTTCTCCTTCATGAAATACTTTCATAAACGTCTTTCATTAAATAGATATAAAAAAAGCCATTATTATGGCTACCGAAAACAGAAAATACATGAAAAAGAAAGATAAGCCTCACACCTTTTAATGAATACTTTCTCAAATCAGGTATATCAAAAACAAAATCACAAGAATGGCTGCCAGTGTCAGTCTACCAGGCGTGCTGCTCACTAGATACAAGCTCCACCCAATAACCAAATCAACTTTGCTGCCAAGAGTGTCCCAGATAGCTGCATTTTTATTGTATTCAAGCAATAAGTTATCTGTTTCCCGGTAGTTTGTAAGCGATATGCTGGCTGGCACTTCGTGCCGAGGAACAGCAATACCAAGATAAAGCGGCTTGTGGTCAGAGGTGGAAACTGATGGAATGCTATCGTACTTAATAATTGCCTCACTGTCGGGCTCCTTGTATCCCAGGTACAGGATACGGTCGCACCATGACGGCGTTCGATTTGTCTTGTACACGTTCTGCGGGTTGCCAACTTCATACTTAAAAGTCGGCGGAAAGGTAATGGGAGCTTCTTTGAAACCAAACAAAACCTTTTGGTTGCGTATTTCAACCAAAAGCTCATCACGCGAAACGTCGAGGTTGTCGGAACCACTGAGGGTCTGGAGTAATCCCTCACTCTCTTCACCGTGTTGCTGGTCACCACTACTGCCCTCGCGTGTCGCCCGGTAATTCAAGTCGCCCATAAAAAACAAGTGTGACCCAGGCTTGTAGAGCCCGTAGCCATCGTTGAAGTTGAGCGAGGTGGCAATTGTGTGGAAATTTGTGTTGCGCAGCTCTTTCTGCTTGATACCTTCATTTGCCGCCAGATGCGCATTGACAAAGGTAAACACATCGCTACTTTCGTCAACGCCATCTACATCACGCACCGTAATTCGAATCCCCACGCCGCCCTTTAAGCCTGAGAGATACATGCCACAGCGCACAGCCGCTTTTTTCGAGTCGACAATATTGACCCGGGTCACGTCGTGGTATACCAGCAGCGCAACAGCGCCAATCACCTTTTTATCAGCCAGTTGATAGTTGCTACCAAGCGCTTGCTCAACGCCAGTTTCAATTGGCTTAATAAATGCTTGCGACTCGTCGAAGCAGCCTTCCATTATAGGCGAGACCTCCTCTAGGCCCACTGCAACAAGTTCCGGTGAAGCCGTGTTGGCCAGTGCCTCTGAAAACGCATCCTTTATAATACTGACAGGCTGTAAGTTCTTTGCACAGTTGAATGTGAACAGAAGCAGGTTCCGCCTGTTTCTAGTGGTAAAGTTCGTGTTTAAACTAGTCATGGTTGTAGTGCAAAAATGAATGGTAAGGATCTGGGAATGGAGAAGTTTAATCTGAGAAGTCAAACAAACAAACAAAAAAAAAAAGCAGTTGCTCAGTTTTTATTAATCACTACAAAACATCGCACAAATTTCTATAATAAACTGGAAACCCCAAAAATATACATAGTCTCACAATCTATTGGACATAATTTAAACCTGGCCATTTACAGCAAACCTTGCTTTTTAAGATCGTTGTAGACCTTCTCAGACATGACGTTACCCTCGTCGTCTTCCATTTCAATAACGCCCTCATCCTTCTTGCCGTCAACCAGTCGAGCAATACCGATGCTGGGGTCCTGTTTCACCTTCTCCCATAGTTTGAGCGCATCCTTGATTTTTGTGATATCCTTAAACAGACCGTTGGGTTGGATTCCCAGACACTTTAGGCCGTGAATGTGGCGCGCCTCCATGAAGTGCTTCTCAAACTCTTTCCGACCCTTGTACACGTAGTTGCCGCAGATCTGGCATGGGTACTCAATACCCAAGCCGTTGAGCTTCCACAGCCAGAAGGGAATTGGCTTGCCGTCCCAGCCCAATGGGAGCTTGAGAGGATTATAAATGATTTCATCGTCTTCATCGTCGTCGTCATTCTCGTTGTCATTGTTGGCTCCATCCTCATCGTCTGAGTAGCTTAAGCCCAAAATTCCAACATGCTTCTTGTTTCCGGTCCGCAGCTGTCTGTCTTGCTCATCGATAGCCTCCTGTTCCAATTGTCGTTCTCTGTCCGTCAATGCTCGCTTTCTCTCAACATTACTCTTTGAGTCAGCCACAGTTTTCTCCAAAAACACTGCCAGCGAGTAAATACAGTACTCATGATACGCAACAAGTCTAATTTGCGTGTCTTCCCCCTCCTGCTTATCGTTTTTGGCAGTTTTCGAAACTTCTGCGTTCTTTATATGCTTTCTGCCAGTCAGGTGCGATTTGTAGACTGTCTCCTTCAAAAAATACTTGCTGCAGGGAGTACAGTAAAATCCCTGGCTTGTCTCCGTGCCGTCTTGAGCACCGTTCGCGCTGCTGTTTGACGATTCTGTTGCGGTTTTATCAAATTTCCAGCCGGGAAACGGCAGTTTCTTTTCCCATGAATTGTTGAAATCATTATCAATTCGCTTTAAAATGAGTTCGCCATCTTCAAGTGGGCGAGTCTTGACAAGGAATTTGCTGAGATAACTATGGAGGCTTGAAATGTATTCAAAATAATTCGCATCACGTAGACGAGTCGCAAACGGATACACTTTTTCGTCGACAAAATCATAGAACTTATTGTCAAGGTAGTTCAGATAAGAAAGAGATTGATCCTTAGATGATAGAAACTTGAGATTTAAAAACTTGTCGTGGAACTCTATGAGATCAAGATATTTTCCATAGAACTCTTCACCAGAGAAAATAGAGTCAAGATCCAAATCTGATGCCGCAGCACTCAACAAAATATTGGCTCCCTTTTTGCTGGCCAACGTAGCCTGTAGTTCGGCGACTTCTTCCTCCGTCGTGGCTCCAGACACAACTGAGTCTTCGAGCATTTTCTGCTGGTGTTTCGCCTTGGCCAAACCGTTTTCGTACAAGCTGGACAGGTCTTCAACAGTTTCACTTGGGTACTTGCGATGATAGTCTTTAATCTTAGCCAGTTGCGTGTAAAATTGATCTAGCACCGAGCCGAAACTGCTGTCTGTTCCGGTACCTGAGAGCAATGCAATTTCTTTTTTTCGCAGCACTGAAGGATGCAGTGAGGTTTCTGCATCCTCCTTAGCAGCTGCGGCCTTGTCAAAACTAGAAACAAGAAATTTGCTTTGATCTTTGTATCTTTTCACGAATCTGCTAATCTCCTGTTGCTGAAGCACGGTCTCGCGAAACGGACGCTTTTTTTTGCCATGCAGAGACGATGAGGTCGATAAAGGGATTGAGTCGGGTAACAGACCGGGATTGCTAGAAATCCGATCAGAAATTGCCTGTTCAATGCGCTCTAGCTCTTCAAAGGCTGAGCGCTGCGATTCTAATATAGAGGATGTCATTTTTCGTCAAGGAACGCGTTTCTGTTGACGATGGCCTGTTTGGATTGTTCGAAGTATCCTGAGGAAAAGTGAAAAGTGTATGTCTCAAGACAGGGTAAGTTGGGACAGAATTGGGAGTTTTTCCAGAAAAGAAAAGAAGAAAAAAAATTGAAAAAAGACTATTTTTCTCTTTTGATCTTGAGATGATCACCAACTTTTTAGATCAATCAAGCAGCATATACTACATCGAACCATGGCATTCACGAGGTTAGGCGTATCGAAATGGCTTGAAGAAGCCCTAAACAATATGGCGATTACGACTCCATCCGACATTCAAGCTGCCTGTATCCCGCCGATCTTAGAGGGTCGCGACTGTATCGGTGGTGCCAGAACCGGTTCCGGTAAGACCATCGCATTCGCTGCGCCCATGCTCACTAAATGGTCAGAGGATCCTTATGGTGTGTTTGGATTAATTTTGACTCCTACCAGAGAGCTAGCTCTGCAAATTGCCGAGCAGTTCGCGGCGTTGGGCTCGACCATGAATCTGAAGACTTGCGTCGTTGTGGGAGGTGTCGACATGATTAAACAGACTCTCGAATTACAAAAAAAACCACACTTTGTTATTGCTACTCCGGGTAGACTTGCAGACCACATCAACAGCAGTGGTGAGGAGGCTATTTCGGGTCTTAGAAGGGTCAAGCACCTGGTATTTGATGAGGCTGATAGATTACTGAGTTCGACGTTTGCGCCGGATTTGGAAGTCATCATGGATGTGCTACCAAAGCCAGAAAAGAGACAAACACTTCTGTTCACCGCCACTGTTACTGATGCTGTCAGATCGCTCAAGGACGCTCCGCCTAAGGCTGGTAAGCTGCCAGTTTTCATCCACGAAGTGGCGAACCCTGACGACGTAGCTATTCCATCGACACTTACACAATCATACCTTCTCGTTCCTTCCTACGTAAAGGAAGCTTATTTATACAGTATTTTGACGATTGAAGAAAATGCAAAGAAATCGGCAATTGTCTTTGTCAATAGAACATATACCGCCGAGCTGCTGCGCCGGATGCTGCAAAAGATGGAGGTACGTGTCACTTCACTGCATTCAGAGATGCCTCAGTCAGAACGTATGAATGCGCTGGGTAGATTCAGAGCTGAGGCTGCGCGCGTTCTGATTGCAACAGATGTAGCGAGTAGAGGTTTGGATATTCCTGTGGTTCAGATGGTTGTTAACTTTGACATTCCCGCTGACGCCGACGACTACGTCCACAGAGTTGGTCGTACCGCTCGTGCTGGCCGTAAAGGTGAGAGTATATCTCTTGTGGCCGAGCGCGACGTGACGCGTATTGAGAACATTGAGGCCAGGGTTAATCAGAAGATGGGCAAGTACGAGATTGTTTCTGATAACAAGATCATTAAGGAGGCCCTGACACCCGTTTCTGTAGCCAAGAGAGAAGCTGTCATGGACATGGACAGTGACAACTTTGGTGAGAAGAGAAAACAGCAAAAGGCGAGAGCTGCGGCTGTTGTGAATGCGTCCGTGAAGAAGGCGAAAAAGATGAAGAAGAAAAGCATGAAGTCTGAGTAAACTCAGTATAATTCACATATATCTATAGATTCAAAAGTACTTTTTATTTGTTTGACACTTATCTTGCGTGTCTGTGATTTTCCTTGCTTGGTTGTGAGCAGAGTGTAAAACCTAACCCCTGCTTCCTCGGCTAAAAATCATGAAAATTGCTTTTAAAATGGCTGATTTTCAACCTTCTTGATCTCCTCCTTGCAAATTTCACGATAACAAATTTCCCCCACAAAAAAATAGCCATCCCACTACAATTCCATGTCGACTTCATACTACAGTAGGCTAAAACAGATATTTTCCAGCAACCCGCTGCCGCCCTATCCAAGGGTAGGTCAATTAGATGCGTCCATACTTGACAGCGAGTTGTTTGAACTGCTCAAAACTCAGTTGCGGAATATCTTCAAGTTTACGCGGTCAGACATTCAAGACAATTACGAGGCAGAATTGCTGATGCTCCTTAAGCTGATCATTTTCAAACTTACTGTTTGGGACCACTCGGCAACTTATGGTGCTAAACTTCAAAATCTCAAGTTTGTTGACGGCCGTGTGCCAACATCTCTTAGTAAACCGTTAGCGCGGTCCCAGAAGCTGGGGTATGCGCTGCTGGTGGTCGGAGGCGACTATATCTGGAATAAACTTGAAAGCTACATTTACTCAGCTCATTATAGCGACCAATATGGCGAACGTAGGATTTTTCGAATTTTACGAAATTTTTCGAAACTGTTGTCGCAGATCTGGTCAGTGTCGAGTTTATTCAATTTTCTACTTTTCCTATATACGGGCAAGTACTCGACGCTGATCCTACGACTACTCAAAGTCCGACTTGTCCCCGCTAGTAGGTCTTTAACTCGGCAGGTCAACTATGAGTTTCAGAACCGGCAGCTGGTATGGAATGCATTTACCGAGTTTCTGCTTATTGTCGTGCCGTTGGTCAACATGGCTAAACTAAAGCGGCGATTTACTAAGGTTCTAAGTTTGACCCTTTCCTCGTCTGATAGTGAGGGTAAAGCTCAAGGTGAACTACATTTTCTACCCGAGAAAACATGTGCTATCTGCTATGCGACCCAGAGCCAAACGCAAGGCGGTAGTAACTACACTGGCATTACAAATCCGTATAATACTACCGAGTGCGGGCACATCTACTGCTACGTCTGCATTACTACAAAGATTCTGGAGTCCGACGGAGAGGGCTGGAACTGCTTGAGATGCAACGAATTGGTAAAATCAGCCAAACCCTATGTGGATATTAACCCTGATGCCATCAAGATTTCACCAGATGTCTTTAAAGAGGCTGAGTCTGTCTCTGAGGAAAAACCGGTTGCTTTGAAAGAAGTATTCTCGGAAGATGAAAGTGAGAATGAAAATGAATCTTTTGGGTCAGAAGAGGAAGATGAGAACGAAGAAGAAGAGTTTGAGCAGATCAACAGATACGATGATGATGATGATGATGATAATAATAATAATGACGAGGAATATGACAGCAATGAAGATGATGAAGAGGATAATTATGATGACGAAGAAGATGATCAAGCACAGTCCGGCTTTATAGTTTCGAAAGAAGACTTTTGATTGTCCTTCCTAATGTAAATATACACATAAAAACAAAACGCAATAATAACAGGCATAATAGGGCATTTAAATGGCAAGTACTGCTCACTTATTTTGAGGGTGATGAAGGTTGTTGCTGCTCTGGCTGAACAGTTGCAGCTGCGGCCTCAGGTGTCGCAGATTCGATACCAAACTTTCTAAACAGGAGAGCCTTGAGGGTGTGACCATCTTCTCTACCGACTCTCTGCTCGTATGAGTAGAAGGAAAGGGCCCCGACGGCTAACCCAAAGATGGGGTCGAGGTATCTATCAAACCATAGTGTTAGTCATAGCCTGTAAGTACTTTTTTAGGCAGTGGTTAGGTTGCTTACTTGGAGATCAGGTAAGGGTACTTGACGACTTGAGCTGACATGGTTTTGTTGACAATACTGGTGATGGTGGGTTGTGGGGGGAAGTGACAAAAGTAAAAATGATTTGAATTGGGAGAGTATAAACTTTCGGAGTCAAAACTAGAAGAGGTGAACATTAAAAATGGAGCCTGGAACCAACACTTCTAGGATGCACAGTTCTGATAACAAGCCATCAAAATGCCTTTTTACAATTAAATATTCTGGAACCATGAAAGCTACATGCGATATATTATTTTATTTATTTTTTTTAGTCTTGGTTGTTTTGCACAGAAGCTTGTCTTTGGTAGAACGAAACCACCTGCTCCGAGGTGGTCGCATCCTCGATACCCTTATCATCTCTGATTCTAATAAATCGAGGAAATCTCAGTGAAATACCCTTACCAAGTTGGTCGATACCGGCCTTGTAAATTGGTGACAGTGACAAATCAGCTGTCAAGACTTCCCAAACCATAGACGGTTCAAACCAAACATCGGGCTGGGTGTTGTTTCCCTTGTCATAGGAGAAATAACTCTTGGGAGTAGTGATGACGGTAAGCTTGAGTTGATTGTAAAGGATCTCAAGGATCTCGTCAGAAAAGCCAGTTCCAATCTTACAGATTGTTTCGTATTCTTCAGTCTCGGAGTTGTAGCAGCCCAGGAGATATGCGCCATAAGCGTTTGTGCGCTTACCACGACCATAGTATGCACCTAAAACAACCAGATCAAGTGAGTCGCCCACACCAGCCAAATAGTCTTTCTTCAGCTTAAGCCAATTTCTACTTCTCTTGCTCGGCTCATAGCCACTTTCCACACCATTGAGCACCTTGATCATGAGACCCTCACAACTATCTTTCACACTTTGGTCCAAAAACGTCTGAATTTCGTCGACATTACTGGAATCCATATACGTTGCAAAAGAAAATTGGCCCTCATTGGCAATAAAGTGAGACTTTAAAATTTCACGACGAGAAGTCAGACTCTCCTTAAGCAGTGACTCACCATTTAAATACAAGACATCAAAGGCAAAAAGACAAATCTGAACCTTCACCTCGCCGGCTTCAACATCTTTTCTTTTTCTGGTAGACAAGACCTGGAACGGGAGAATCTTCTTCTGTTGGCGATCCCAGGCAACGGCCTCACAGTCAAGTATATAGCTTTTGACGTCCTCTTTGGCAAATTTGGTGCCTCCAGCAAGCAGATCTGGGTATCTCTGGGTCATATCTTCCATATTTCTGGAATACACTTTAATAGTACCGTCAGGCTGCAAATGAACTTGGGCTCGCTCACCATCGTACTTATATTCGCAGGTAAAAATCTCTCCACCAAACCGATCCAAAATTTCCGAGACTGACTTAGTCGGTTTGGCAAGCATTGGTTTCAACGGAATACCAGCTGTTAATTTGCATTTTTCAGGAACATTGAAAACACCATTCTTGATAGCGGTGTCGATGATCAAGCCGTAGTTGGGAATTTGGCAGTGAACATCTCTAATGATGACCTCGGCATTGCTCACGTCGAGTTCAGATGGCTTATTTTCAGATTTCTCACTCTCCCAGGCGACAAACGCTTGAGCAAGTGCAGTGAGAACTGATTTTTCGGCAAGGCCAATACGGAGCTTTCCTTCCAAACTTCTCACGAGAAATTTAGCCTCTGGACCCTCACAAGCAGTGAGCATACGCTTGATGATACCAATCTTTTTGTTCTGACTTGACGCACCCGTAGTTTTGGCAATCTCTTCTAAATTTTTGAACACAACATTGATGCTGAGCGGCTTGGGTTTAAACATGGTAGGTTGCTTGTTACGCGATTTCATAGCAATCTCGCCCAAATCACCAAGATCGCGGTAGTCGGTCTTAATCTGAGCTTGAGTCCGACCGGTAGCTTCAGCCAAAGACTTAATAATAAGCGATTCACCAAGTCCAAGCTCCAAACCCTCATAATCAGGTCCGAGTCTATTAATGCATAGATACGCCACTGTACTAAGGTCCTCTGGGCATGTTCTGAGAACTTCAAGAAAGAGTTCAGAGGTGTGAGCAATAATTTTTAGACGACTAGAAGTACTTTCAACTTTCTCAAATGTGTCGACAATTAGAGAATAAGGAATATATTTTCCGTCTAACAGCTTGACCTTTGACGGTGTGTTTTTCTGAGTCTGTGTAACCGAAGGAATATCCTTGAGTGGCGTTTCAGAATCACTGGAGCTAATATATCCCTCTTCAACAACCTTTTCTTCATCTGAAGAAGATTGAGGCTCATTTTGCTCAGCATTAACTACTTTCTCAGTCGTTCCAGGGGATCTCTTAGGTGACGGTGATTTGCGCTTAGGAGAGTTAGCCTTCGGTGATTTTGCGCGCTTTGGCGATGTGGGAATCTTAGTCACATTTTCTGATTCATTCTTGATATCATTTTCTTTACCATTTTGTTGACTCACAAAAAGGTCTTCGTCGTCTTCAATCACGTTACGTCTTCTCTGTTTTGGCGCTGGCTGTTCCAGTTCCGAAGATTCATCCTTTTCAGCTTCGCGCTTTTTGAGAGACTTGGGGGCAAAACTTTCAAGCAGCGTCCGCTGATTGGGGTCCTTCTTTTTGCCAGCTAATGCCGAGGTCTTGATCCCGAAGTATTGGTTCAGGCTTTGCTGTGTTTTTGCCATCTTGATGATGCTCTGACGTTGTTGAATCGATAATAGTGAAAATGAAGAGTTGGTTGATTGGTGTAGTGTCCGGATAATGCTATATAAATAAGATCTGTTTTTTCTCAATACCCACATTGGATAGAACAGATAAACAAAATTGAATAGTTCTTATAAATATATAAAACCTGATGAAGATGGGAATGGTTGTTGAGATCAGAAAAAGATGAGTATGATGGGAAAGAATGAATGGGAGAATGAAAGTAAAGGAAAAACACATTGAATATCGCGTTAAATGAAGTGTGTTGTCCTAATTAGGAAATGATCTAATGCGAAAATTTTTGTCAGCCACGCGGTTTACGCGTTTTAATATTTTCTCTTTCCGGATTAATTGAATGATTCAATGTAGCAATCTCATTTCGCTATAGATTATTTATTTTTCATTGCAAAAAACCAAAATTTCGAATCTTCTGGATTATCTGTGAAAAGAAAGGTTTAATTCAATTTTATTTTTGTAGCCTAATTTTTGATTTTACGGGATCAGCGGTCTATATCGCAAGGCGAGATTCCCACTTCATAACAGGGAAGTTTGATCCGCAATCGATCCCCCTGGTGAATATTCATGGACTTAGCATCTTGAATAACAAAAGCTGCAACACAAAGTAATTCAATATCATTAAATAAATATTATATCAGGCTATCTGTTTGTTTTTTTTTTATTAGAAAAGACGCGCTTTCATACTTTTTCAAATTGTTGCATCTACATGTACAGACACGCACTTAAGATATCCTGAATCAAATTAAGTCTCATATTTCAGTGAACAAACTTTATAGATCACATCAGAAAAACTCCTATTTTATCACTATCACTTGTCTATAAATTCGAAATTCTGACCTTTTCAGATTCAATATAAAGCTGATTAACACATAAAACCAGAGTTTAAAATCAGCATTTTCAATTTCAAAAGTTTTAAATATTCTTGAATAACAAGCTCCACTTTGATTACATCAGTTGAATATTAAAATTTCAAGGGCTACCCATAAGGTAATTTTTGTGCATTTGTCTCCGAATGCCCTAATGTTTCAAATTAATTAACCTTTGGGATTTTAGATATTGTTTGAAATGTACACAACACTGTCAATTAAATCTCAACAGTTTTATATATAGAAGAAGTGTCAAGTCATGTAACAAAGTAAAAATTAGACTGATCAGTTTGCTCAGTGCAGAAATCAGTCATTATTGTCGGTGTCTGACTCTCAATCATAGAATGTATTTATAAACCTTCCAAGGTTTTAATCTGATCTATCGTTTTGATGGTAGACCCTGGATCATAGCTGAAGTGGTTTAGTGCTCATCTTCTTTATTAGATTATAACAATTAGTTATAAAACAAAATTTACCATTTTGACACCGGTATGATCGTTAACTCGGGACTAAAGACTTTCCCACTCCTAACTACATGTTAGATAAATAGATAGATAATCAGTTTATTGTCCTTACATAAAATAGTTACAAATAAAGTTATCAACAAATTGACATACAAAGAAGGCATAAATTTCAAAAGCAATTGTCTCTATGAGACAGGCAAAGTAGCGATGTCAACGTGTATTTCAAGTTTAAGCGTTCGATAGCGTTAAATTTCCATGAATAATTTCATGTGTTAAGGGAAACCTGCGATACATAACATCAAGTAAATTAATACCAGAAATTTACACTCAGTAAAACATTAACAAGCTGCTTAAATTAAGCGAACCATCAGCAAAGAAGTTGCGGTAATGAATCTAAGAACTTGAATACCGCTCCCAGGCTCTTTTTGATATTAAGAAGAATCCTAGTATCAAGCTCCGGGGAAATTTTTCTCAAGAAATCTCGCTATGTAGGATGCAAAAGAAACTCTTTGAGGAGTTTCCCAACCGTTTCCGGTTGACAACACTCGCAATAATGATTTTGGTCGTTGATGCACCTTATGTAAAAATATTTTCCAAGAGCGCCATGACCTGTGCGGAGCTGAAACAGCTTTTTCAAGGTATGAAGAGCCACGGTACTCATTAAGGGATTCAATGGATTGGGTGTAATTTCTTCCGTACAACTCAATTTAAGTGATGAAGTAGAATTGGCGGACTTCGCCATGTATTTCGTAGTCTAACTGCCATTTACTGCACAAAACCACATGTAAAGTGCTTTTTAGCTTTTGCAAAACTTTATGAGATTTTTTGTTGCGGTCATACTTTGGTTGCTTCCGCGGTGAACACATGCTCCAATACTTGTTGCCACCAATACCATCCATATGGTTGACTCTGTCAAACAGCCTTTCAAGGCCGCCCTCTGCTGAATTGTTGAGGTTAGCAAGTTTCCACACAAGATTATCTTATATTTACAGCTTGGATAGCTTTGATGGCAAATCGGTCGCAAATTTCTTTCATTCACTAACCACATGGTTTTGGTTCAACTTTTGATATTTCCAATTCTAGAAGAGCCTGTAATCGACCAGCGTATCAAAGCTCCGATATCAGTGCTCCAAAAATTTTTTATTATAAGGGTAAAAAATGTTTAATACATTATTTAGACCTAATAGGAGTTTTGCATAAAGGCATGTTTTTATCGTCCAGTCGTGAATCTGATGACATCGGCTTAATTAGCACGTTATCTAAAGATAGATAATGTGATACAGTAGTTGTGCATACGGAATCCCTACTCCGATAATAATTTTTTTGCTGACCGATTAACTTTCTTGAGCTAGTTTAAAATCAACGGTTTTCAAAAGTTTTTGCTGGTTAGTGCGATAACGCACGCTACAGGCAGGAATCATAACCTGGGATTATAATGACATAATAAGTGACCGGGAAATGAAATCCGGTAAGGTGCACGCAAACCGGGAATTCTTGTCCGATATGAAAATGACGAATTTACAACTCATTGAAAGTGGTACTAGTACAACACCTTGTTTGCAAACAATTTGTAGTCAATTCATTTTTATCTTTTATCAGTTTTGTCAATTGAGATATGAGGGTTTTAAAAGCACTTTATCAGCAATAAAAAAAATATAAAAAGAATTTAATCAAATATGCAACGAAAGTTGGTTTTCTATTCAATGTATGCATTGTAAGAGAGTTCAAAAGTAAGATTTGATAAAAACCACATCATATAATTACAATTCAAAATATTACCCTAGCGCAATGGTTTAGAAGCAAAAGTGTTTTTAAGGAGTAAAAATTGCTTTGATGTAGTTAAATTTAAGATGATTGAAGTGACACTTTTTTAAAATAATTTTCTCATGCATGATGAATCTAAACTGGAACATAAGTATCACTTTGTTGCTTGTTTTTTTTATTATTATCTTTTTTGAGTGTCAACTATACCAAAAAAAACTTTTTTTTGATTTTTTTCCGTTAGTGATTCAGTCAGTTAGCTGCAATGATGAACGGGTGGTTAGCAAATACACAAAATTGAAACTTGAAGGTATATTATTTTAATACAATTTAAGCATTACCTTTAATTAAGCCTACCTGAAGTCTTAGAAAATCGGCGTTATACTTTCATTTTTTTCTTGTGCTAGAAAAGTTAATTACTCGTAAAAAGATTTAAAGTATTATAAGCAATCTATTCCCTTTTTTTCGTCTGTTTGTCTCTGGTCAGCTCCCCTGGTAAAAAATCTTTGTTTTTTTCGGGCTTTGAGCTGAGATCAAAAATCAATTTAAAGTTCAGATTGAAAACAGTATTCAAGAAAGTGATTGTTTTTTTTTTAATTATGTTAATACAAAAACAGTTTGGTAGAATATGAAAACTGGTTGGTCTATATTTGTGTTCGTTGATCCATGATTTGACATTATTTTTGAAGTTTTCTAGGAGAACAAAAAAATTCCCAAAAAGTTCGTTATTTTGACTTTTCAGACTAAACCTAAACTGACTGCACTAAAAAACTTGATATAAAAACTTTATTTACATTATCAACAATTATCACCAAGCCTCCTTTTATTTATTTTTTCAAGCATCATTATTTAGTTGAGTTGGCCCAGTTTATAGTTATTTATTAGCTTTTAATTTCAAAGGTTTTGTGAAGACATTGACTAGCTACCTTTACTATTGCAGGTGTGTAGTCTATTGGTTGTTGATATTATTCTGTTTACACGCTTACCTACTATAATAAGGTACTGTATATCAAAGCATAAAGCTTGGCTTTTCATAATTTTGGTATATACATGAGGCTTTTGCAAAAGTAAATACAATAAACCGTAAATAAGGGGGGTAAGGGTTAAAACTTAATGTGCTTAGGGCTTATTTCTGTAGAGAGAAAAAGAAATCCGGGTTAACCATCTGCTTTCTATTAGAATACAGAGCGCATAGCTAATAGACAAAACGCAAAAAAAAAAAACCTGGGGATTATCTATGCTTTTGCAAGTAGCTATATTGAATTTAAAAATATGAATAGATAGTATCTTTATACGACAACACGCTCATATTTTTACAGTCGCTTAACAAACCATGAAGTATGAAAAGTATGTTTCTTTTTATATTTCATGTTTTTTTTTCAAGCTTGGCGGTTGGAAAAAGGTGGGTTAAAATGAAGCAAATGTTTGGGTTTTACTGTAGCAAAAAATCATATTAAATTTTAGTTAAATTCAAAAGCTACCTGTATCAAATATCTAAACGTTGCGAACAGAGATCTTTTGAACTTATATTTTTAGGAGATTTAATTTTCAATATCCTGAATGTATGAATCTGTGCACAAACATATCGTTCTGACAGTTTATTAAATATCATAGAACCGAATGAATTTACCTAATTTAACTCTAATTCCCTAAACGAAAAAAACCCGTATTTGATCAACCGGAATAAAAGCTGGGGTAGTATTTTATTCATGATTTTGTCATTGAATTGAACAGCAACGTTTAAATTAAAAAAAAAAAAAAAAAAAAAAAAAAAAAAAAAAAAAAA